>PVHX01002862.1:0-145200 GCA_004024805.1 Geosciurus inauris
GTAATCTGCTTATAATTTTGTGCAAAGTTAGAAAAATTATGATTGTAATAATTTTTTTTCTATTTGCCTCAACAAATATTTTCAGTGAATAGTGTGTACAGCTTCTGAAAATTTGTTTTTTTTTCTGTTATGTTTGATAACATGTATTTAAATGCAACTTTTGAGAAAAATAAATAAAAATAAAAATTAAAAAAAAAAACAACAAATAATAAAAAAAAATAAATAAAAATAATTAGCTTCAGCTCATCTGAACACCTGAGAGTGAAGGATATTGGAAGTGCTAAGCATAGCAGTTGAAAAACGAATTATGATATGAAAGAAGAGCTTGCAGCAACCTCTCTCTGGTATTTCAGAATACTGCTGAACTACTATCACAGAAATTGTCCCCCTCTTTCTGCTGCACTCTTTTTGCCCTCTGAGTTTCAGTTCATTTCTCCTTCCCATATGGTGACCTCTTCTATTGTTTTAATTGTTATTTCAGAATTACACACATTTGAGTTTTAATTCTGACTCCATGTAACTATTTACTAGTTATGTAACCTCTGTCATTTGGACAATTTATTAGAACCCTCTGAACTTGTTTCCTTATCAGAAGAATGATAATACTCATTTCTAATGGGATTGTGAAAACTAAAAGAGCCCTTATGCCCTAAGACCTTGGGACAGTACAGGTGCATTGTAGTGTAAAATATATATTCATTATGCCTTGTTTTCATTGCCTGAGAATCTTTCTTCCTACTTTTTCTTCTTTACATCATGTCACTTTGCTTTCACACCTTCTATGTATCCATCCTTATCCTTTCATCTTTACAGGTTCACTGAGCTAGGTATGATACTCCTGTAATCGAAAACACTTTATCAATCTAAGCTAATCATGAGGCCATGTGAAGTTCAGTAGGAGCAGACATCTCTTCTCCTTTGTGCCTTCACCTCCTCAAAGAGAACCTCACTAGGCTTCTCAGGGTTTTGGAATCTACATAGTTATTCCTGAAGGTTTGCAGCAGTTTGCAATGGGAATTAGAGAGCAGGGGGTCAAGTTTAAGGTTCTTGGTAAATATGCCTTTTCTTGAAATCTAAAGACAGCTGCCCAAAGTATCCCATCATTCAGTCTGATCTATTTGGATGGGAGAACTGAAGTTTATGCCTTTTTCTTTAAAGCAATTTCTCCACCTTCCTGGAGTCCTCATGTCTACCTCAGAATAGACTAAGTACTTGGAAACATTCCTTTTGCTCATCAGTGTACAAATCGAGGTTATTTGGTCTGGATTTGGGAAAAAAGGATCACAGTGCCTATAAATTCTTACTACCCACAGAAAAGGAATAATTGGTAGAAAAAACTTTGGTGAAGAATTTTGCATATGTTCATGAGGGACAGTGGTCTGTAATTTTGTTTATGTTTCTACTTTGTTCTCAGGGTTACACTGGTTCTTACAAAATGAATTGAAAAGTGGTCCCTTCTCTGTTATATAAAAGATCTTGTGTAAAATTAGAATTATTTTCTTTTTTTTTCATATTAAACATCTTTATATGCACTTTCAATGAACAGTATATATATATATTTATATATATTTTTTATCAACTATCTTTACTATACCCATTCCCCTTTCCTGCCCCCCCGCCTCCCCCATTAGAATTATTTTCTTAAATGTTGGTAAAATTTACTGGTAAAACCACCTAGCCCTGAAGTTTATTTGTTGGAAGAATTTCTTTTTATTATGAATTCAATATTCTTAATAAGCATATGACTATTTGATATTATTTCTTTTGAAATAGTTTTGGTGTATGGTACCACTTCATCTAAGTTATCAAGTTTATTGGTATAAAATTATTTATTTTATTCAGTTAGTATCCTTTAAGTATCTTTAGGATCTATCATGATCACTCATTTTCCTTAATCTTTCATTACTCATACTGAAAACTTGTGGCTTTTTTTTTTTTTTTTTGGTATCAGAGATTGAACCTAGGGCACTTAACCCCTGAGCCACATCCCCAGTCCTATCTATCTATCTATCTATCTATCTATCTATCTATCTATCTATCTATTTATTTTTGAGACAGAATCTCACTAAGTTGTTTAGGGCCTTGCTAAGTTGCTGAGGCTGGCTTTGAACTTGCTATCCTCCTAACTCAGTCTCCTAAGACTTCTCTCTTTTATTGATTAAAATGTAATGGTTTCATCAATTTCTTTAATAATTTAAAGGAATCAACTTTGCCTTTATTTCCCGTATTGCTTTTTATTTCATTAATTTCTGTTCTTACACTTATTATGTTCTTCTTCTAATTATTTTTACTTTAATTTGAAAACAAAATTAATTTCTCTAGCTTTCTAGGAAGTACATATACTTGCATTACAACTATTTAAATTTTTTTCTTTATGTTTGTGCTACTACTATCAATACATATTCTTTTCAAATCTTACTTATTGTTAATGTTACATCATGTTATATTTCAGGCCTCTCATTTTGCACTTCTACTTCCAAATTCACACTTCTCTGTAATGTATCATCCTAATGATAGTATAATTCTCTTTACTTGTCTCCTACTCTATACCTGTATACTCTTGTTGCTTCATCTTTGATTTCTATATGCATTTTCAATTAGAACTTCAAATGTTACTGCTTTCATTGTGAACAGTCTTTTTTTTTTCCACTAGGGGGTTGAACCCAGGGCCTTGCATACACACACTAGGGCTAGGCAAGTGCCCTACCACAGAGCCACATCTCCTTTCCCCTCACCTACCCTTATTTTGAGACAGGGTCTTGCTAAATTGCCCAAGCTGTCCTTGAACTTATGATCTTTCTGCCTTAGCCTCTCCAGTAGCTGGGACTATAGGCATGTGCCACTGGGCTTGGCCCTTAAACATTATTTTAAGAGAATGAATAAAAAGAAACACAACCCAGCCCCACAAAAAAAATAATAAATAAATAAAAATAAAGAAAAGGCGAAAAGAAAGCAAGAAACATAATCTTTACCTGCTCACTAAGCATTTCTTGCATTCTTCACTACTTCTCATAGATTCAAGTTTTCTTCTGTCATTTATTCCCTTCAACTGAAATAATACCGTTTGGCTTTGTGTGTGTGTGTGTGTGTGTGTGTGTGTGTGTGTGGTGACTGTGTGCTGGTAACGAGTGAAGGGTATTTTATCTGTATATAATATTCTGGATCGACACTTTTTTCTTTCAGAATTTTAAGGAAACTGCTTCATTTTCCTCTGGTTCCTAATTATTCTGATAGAAAGTCAAACATTGGTATTGTTCCCTTTTATGTTCCTCTTTTAATCTTTGTATTCTTTCATGACTTTTCTCTGCTCAAAATGTTTAAAAAAAAAAACCAACTTTCCCATAATTTGACTTTCATGGGGTTGGGAATGCCATTCTTCATATTTACTCTGCATGAGGTTGGATGAGTTTCTTGCATCTATAAGTCAATGTTTTTCATCAAATATAAGAACTGTACGTTCATTATTCCTCCAGAACTCATTTTCACTCAATTCTTACTCTATTCTTCTTCTGGAACTCCAATTGCAGTATCCCAGTCTCTAAAGCATTAATCATTTTTCTATCATTTCTGCCCCTCTTCTCTTGAGTTTAGATAATTTATCTGCAACCACACATCCAACATATAATGCTAAAACAGAACAAAGATAACCATAAAACTCTCCTCACATTTGAAAAGTAAAAGACCTTGAGGCATAAAACTGATACTAGTTCCTAGCAAAACATTTCCTTTGGTTAAATATTACCAGATTTTCCTAGTTGGAGGGTAGGGAATGTTCCTTAGTCATGCCCCAGTTCTGCTTCCTGACAATGAATAATTTCTCAGTCCCCCATGTTCCATGGTTCTTGTCTCTGCCTTCTGGGATTGTCTATATTTTTAATTACAACTTCTGAAGAGGGCAATGACCAAAAAAAATTTTTTCCTAAACATTTTTCTGCTTACAGGAACTTGGGAGCCAAGACTCAAAAAAAAATGCATTTTCAATATAGTTGAAGCATTTCAATCCAGGTGTCAAAACCACATCTGCAATTCTTATTTTCTCTATCAAGACTTAGAGTATGCCAGGCTGCTTGGAGACAATGGAATTATACTTCTAGAAGCCATTTTATCCTGCTGAGGCAATTTATTAAGCATCATTTGAAATCTTTTATAGATCTTAAGAAAGGTTCTTATAGCCACAAACCTGGGCCATGTCCTACTGATAGCGCCTAGCATTCTGATTTTGATATTTGTGCCTAAGCTTTAAAGAAAAATAGTTCTGAAAATCCATTAGACCTAAATTAATCATTTATTTGCAAGGTACTATGTTTATAATGACAGGTTAAACAAAGTCTTAAATTTTGTTTGTATTTTAAAAGGAAAAGATCAAAGTTAATGTATTTGGGGACTTAAATAGGCAAAACTATGGTTGTCCAAAATGTCAAGAATTATTTATTCTCTTGATTAGTTTGCATAGTCAACCTTTATCTGCTTCCTACATTCTACAACAGTGAAGCTTATTGCTACATTGGCTATGGGTGACATTTAATGAATACTTGTTGAACTGAATTCAATATACATATTGGCAGCAGGAGGCCTCCATCTCTGTAGCCTCCCATTCCCAGTCTGTACCTACTAATCCTACCTGCCCAGAGGAAATAAAAAAACAGAACAAATATTGCTGTTGGGTGGTCATTTTCTCTAAGAAGATTTGACAATTGCCAGTATTATAATAAAAATAAGCATGTTTAATTGCCAATAAATCAGTGCATGTACATTTGACAACTGGATATACAATTGTATATGTATGCATTTATAAATGTATGCATATGCATGTATGTATACATTTATATATGTGTATGTACAATGGTTAATATCTGTCTATCTATCTATCTATCTATCTATCTATCTATCTATCTATCTCTGAACCAAGGCAGTCCTGTTAGATTTTCATAAATATAACATTTTCTCATGAGTTGTTGTATTCTATCCAAATGAAATCTATTAAATAATTTGGAAATCAGGGAAATGAATTTTGTTACATGTACATGTACTTCTCATTTATAATAAGAATATTCTATTCTTTATAAGCAGATTAACAAGAATATGTGGTGTTGATTTTGTATAAATTAGTCAAGTTAAAACAGAATGTGTGTTAAGAAAGTAAAAAACAGAAATGACTTGTTAACCTCTCAGTCAAGTTGAACAGTCCAACTTTTCAGATGGATGAGGATTTTGTTTTGACTGCACCAAATTTCCTGTACTAGCAAAAACGTGGGTTATGTTCCTTCCAAGACAATGAAAGACAAATCAAGAGAGAGGATATTGGCATCCAAATATTTAAAAGGCATGCTTTCATATAGGCAAATTTGAGTTCTTTTTAGTCCTGTTTTATTTAAAAGGTTAATATGCCTGGAAATCAATTAGCAACTTCATGTTATAAATATATAGACACTAGATTTATATATATATATTCCCCTCCATCAAGTAAACTATGGACAAGGTCCATCAAAGTGCAATTTACAAAGAACCAATTACCAAGTACAATTTGCTAGTTAAACACAAGAGAATTTTATTTTATTAGTGAACCTCCTGATTTAGTGCAACTCTATAAGCTAATGAGTTTTTAAAATCTCATGAGATTCTGTGAACTCAGACAAAAATGGATACTGCAATATTATGGCTTAATGAATTATTTTCCAGTATTGTTGGACTACATTTAGCAGTAATGAGTGGTCTGAACTTATTTTTGTTACTGTCTTAAAGGAAAGTAAATATAACTGTCATCTTTATTATTGCTACTGAGTTTTCAATTTATACTTCTCGTTCTTTTTCCATTTCTCTTTCCCTCTCTCTCCTCTCTCCCTCCCTGCCTCCCTCCTTCCCTTTCTTCTTTCCTTTCTTCTCCGCCCCCCCCCCCTTTCTTTTTTGGTACTGGGATTGAACTCAGGGGCACTTGACCACTGAGCCACATCCCCAGCCCTATTTCTTATTTTACTTAGAGACAGGGTCTCACTAAGTTGCTCAGAGCCTCACTTTTGCTGAGCCTGGCTTTGAATTTGTGAGCCTCCTGCCTCAGCCTCCCAAGTTGTCTCCCTCTTTTTCTGTTTGTCTCTTCATGTGCATGTGTGCATATATGCACACACATACACCTAGTGACTTGATGAAATATAGAAATTTGAATCTAATTTTAGCTTATGGAGTTTTCCATTTTCATTGTCACAGATACCTAAAGTTCAATAATTATTTAGCATCTTAAAGTGCCTATTAAACTGTAGTGGATTCTTTATAAAAATTATAGCAAAATGTGCTTATGATGAAGCCTAATAAATTTGACTTCTCTATCTTTAAGCATTACTAAAGTGTTTGTTGTTTCTAGTCACTTGTCCTAGATTAGTATGTATAGTGTTTTAGAAGTGGCTTTGGCAAAATGTTGTTTGGCTGCAGTTCAACTTCATAATTTCTGTGGAATAATGAGCAATTATCTAATAATTTAACAAATCAGAGATCAAACTATAAACTCTTCCCTCATGACTTAGTCAAAATATTGCCTGAACTTCTTTCCACGAAAATAGTTCAACAAGGAAATTTTGAGGACCTCCGTAGTGTCTCTAATTTACATACTAAGTTAAAAATTGTTGTTTCTCTCTCGAGAAGGTCATGACATGTGATACAAAAGTCTGATATGTTTACAGATCACTCTCCTTTTATCTGTAAAATATATTTTGACCCTATTAAGCTATGCAGTAAGAAATGAACTAGCTGGATTTGTTTGAAAACTGATCATTGTTATAATGCAAAACACTAAAATGTGTACTGTGTTTCAATAATTTGAGATAATTATAGAGCAGTCCTTACCATCTTTCATTACATAAGCTATACCTAAGCTTTTATTTTAAAGTGAATTGATTTTATCTAATGGCTGTGTACATATTTTTCCTGATCTTCCCCAGTCTGTGCCAAACTTCCCCATATTTTTCACAAAGTTTCTCAATAGTTTCTACATATAATTCTAGCATTATATAATTATATAATTCTCAACTTACAATTACACACTGCTACTTGTTTAAGTAATATTTGTATTTGTTAGCATTTAGCATCTAAGTTTGTATTTCTATGCTGCATATTTACATTTGCTTGTACTTATTAATTATAGTTAGTAATTATTTCTAGTGCTGTTGTGATCTACATTGGGGCTTTGTGGTTATTGTGACAGAGGTCTCCTTAGGACTATCCTCATTACAGACTCAATTTTAATACACTTCATTTGCGAACTGACCTGATTCAGTAGAGTTATGTTTACTAAATGAAATGGCATATACAGTAACTGCCATGTAAATAAAGGATATAGTAGAAAAAAGCAGACTGAAAAGTGGCAGGAAGAGCTATGTGGAACATGAAAGTCATTGCTTTTCTTTCACATGATCAGCAGTGGAAGGGCGTTGACTTTTCTTTTCCTTCACTGTCTTTAGCCAGTGATCCTAAATGGTGAGTTAGGCCAGGAATGAAGTGCTTGTTTTCAGCTTCTTCTTAGACTCCCTTTCTTGAAACTTCCCATTACATCTTTTTTTATGGAGCAGGGAGGAGTACCAGGGATAGAACTCAAGTGTACTCAACCACTGAGCCATATCTCCAGCCCTATTTTGTACTTTATTTAGAGACAAGTTCTCGCTGAGTTGCTTAGCACCTCGCTTTTGCTGAGGTTGGCTTTGAACTTGAGATCCTCCTGCCTCAGCCTCCAGAGCCATAAACTTCCCATTATTCTAGAAGGATCCTACTAGTTTCCTCACCACTGGGCCTTGGGTAATGATATTGCCTAGGAGATCAGTGCAGGCAGGACTGGGGAAGGAGAAAGTGTGTGCTCTATACCCTCCCTTTCTGTCTTTTGCATTCTCCTTTAAAACATTCTGCTCCTTTTGTTCCTAAAACCCTCTTGAAATGTTTCGTTTGTGGTTTTCCTACAGGGACAGGTCTCCCATAAACTGAACCACCTCCCCTTTCCTTCTCTTTGTTATAGTTCCTCTGTTCTTCATGCTGTTCTTAAGGTAGCATAAAGAAATAAAATTTTGATCCATGTACAAGAACTGGGTTAAACAAAGCTAAATGTGGTTGGTTTTTCTGTCTTTCAAGGTATGATTTGACTAGGCTTTTAATGTAATAAATCATACTTGGAATTTCTGAAGAAGGTAAAACAAAGATTTTCTGTAACTTATTTGACTATAAATCCTTTTTTTAAAATAAAAAATTTCATGGTGCTCTCTTAGTATGTTGCTGGACTTAGAATAATGACCAAATTCTTATCCTTGGCCTTCACTTTTTCTCTGATCTGGACATAGAAAACTCTCCCGTACATTATGGAGACAACTTCATACATGCTGTTCTCTCGGTTTCAAGCATTCATATTTCTGCATTTCCCTTCTTTCTGTTTCTTTCCTCAAAAGTGCCTTTCTTGACCATGTCTGGCCAAATCCTGCATGTTCTTTGGAGCACATTTCATGCACAATATCTTCTATGTAGCTTTCTCTAGTTCCCTGAAGATGATGCAGTCTCTTTTGCTTCTTAAAGCAAATTATTTTGTTTTTACGTTTTCAGCAGCACACATGTAAAAATGTTTGGAAAACATGTTAGTTCACTTGCAACAGATTATATAATCATTGAAGAAACCCATGAAGAAAAAAGCATATTTTACCCACAATTCTATCAATAGCATCAACACTATTAATATTTGTTATAATTTTCCTCTTATTTTATGCCCACACACATTTTTAAAGATTTTAAAAATTAGGATTATTTAATATATTATACTTCATTCTAGTTTTTAATAAATTTCAAACATTCAATCTGAATCAAAATAGTCTACAATATAGATTTAATTTAATTTTATTGTTACAAAAATAATAATCATTAATTATATGGTGAGTATTTACTATAAGTCTGACTCTGTGTACTACAGTATACACAAGTAATATAATTTGATTCCCTCAAATTATCCTTCTGTAAGGTAGGTGTTATCCCCATTGTAAAGATGAGAAAATAGATGTTAAAGAAATTAAATATCTTGCCTAAGATTGCAATACTAGGCAATCTCTGAGTCACAATTCAAATATTTCTATTCTTTGCTCCAAAGTCTTGCACCTGTTATTATTGACTCTATTTGTTTTATATAGAAATTAACTTAAGCCATTTCCAACTCTTGGACATTTAGGTTATTCTCAATATTTTCACTACTGTTATTAAAAAGAAAAAAATGTGATTAATATTCTGTTAGAAAATCTTTGCATGCATCTGTGATTATTTCATTTGAATAAATTCCTAGCAGTGAAATTGTATAGTTATGAGTATTATTAATATTTCATGATTATTGATATCTAATTAAAATATGCCTTCCAAGTTTTTAGGGGGTTTTTTTTGGCAATCCACTTAGCAAGTAATTTAGGGCTTGTCAAAATAATGGGAGTTGACACACAATACTTGTGAACTTAACCCATTGTGGGGATTTTAGGTGAAAGGAGCCAATCTATCTGAACCTCAAGATACCCTTCGAATGGTATAGTTATTCATTCTGTCTATGCAAAGATCATTTCCACCCACCTTTGTTTCTTTGATCAAACAGTTTGAAGCTGAATTCCTAATTTAGGGTAGTTGCTTTTAAATGGAAGTGGTGAAATTTGAACAATGATCATGTTTTTGAATAAATACATCTTGTACCAGCAGTGAAAGTTTTTAGAGAACTCTCTTTGAATCCTTCCACTACTAAATTTCCTGTGTGCTACATATTGAGGCAGATAGTTATTATCAAAAATTACTATATAACATTGACAGATTACTGAAGTGCAAATTATCAGGATTCAAGAACCAAACTGATACTTGAACTTGAGGGCTGTCATTCTTTTACAGTGCTTCTTAGACTACCAAGGGCAGCTTTTACTCCAGGCATTCATCAAAGACCAGCATCATAGTCTGTTAGGATGCAAAGGAACTTTGGAACCATCTAAACTTTTAAACCCTTTTCTCAGCAATACATAATCTGGTGAATCCTCTTTGAAATGTGAGAAACCACTTACCTTTTTAATTACAAAGCATTTTGGATCAGTACGTCATAAATAATTCATTTTAAGGTTTATTTAATGCCTATTTAATGACAACAACTTAGATTTAAACATAGCCTATTCAACAAATAACATGCTGTTTAATTTATACAAATTAATGAAAATGTATTTTTAAAAAATTAAGATTAGGATTGAAGAGCATATCTTTCTGGGTAGACTATGTACCAAACAGTTTCCAAATTCTGTTAACCCAGGATAGCTTACCTTATTGCTCAGGTAAATGGCTCAAACAGGTCAGAAGATTTTGTGAATCCTACAATCTTAGAACTCACATTTTTTTCTAATTTTAGAAAAGTAATACAACATATATTACTTACCACCTCCAGGGGAATCTGGAGAAACCTCTATTATCAAACATATTGCTATTTCTGCAATATGAGTCACAAGAAATAGATAATATGCAATGAGGAAAAGAGCTTGTGTGTATTAGTCAGCTTTTTGTTGCTGTGACTGAAAGACCTGACAAAAACAATTGAGAGGAGGAAAAGTTTATTTTGGTTCATGGTTTCAGGGATTCAGTACATGATCAGCTGACTCTATTGCTCTGGGCCCAAGATGCGGCAGACGTCATTGCGGAAGGATGTGGGAGAGGGAAGCAGGTCAGGACACGTGACCCAGGAAGCAGAGAGAGCTTGAGTGCAAGGAGCAAGGGATATATAATCCCCAGGGGCAGGTCCCAGTGCCTACTTCCTCCATCTGTACCCTACTTGCCTACAGTTGCCATCCATTAATCCATTCAAATTACTAATTAATCAAATGGATTGATCCACTGATTAGGTTGCAGCTCTCACAGTCTAATCATTTAAGCTCTGAACATCTCTACATTGTCTCACACATGAATTTGCAGGGTACACTTTATATCCAAACCATAATATTATGGAAGGGAAATTAGAATAAAAATTTTCAATCTGGGGAAGGAGCAGGAGTGGTTTCTGGATCTATTCCTTATATATAAAAACAAAAGAATAGAAAAGAAAACACAAAACAAGTAAACTGAGAAGGTTGAAATGAAGGCACAAAGAAAACCATATCAACATTTAAAGGGGGTTAATTTCCAGTAGTGTATACCATAGTAAGGCTTATGACTTAAAGGCTCAGGTACTGCATCCTATCATCTTCAGTACCTACCATCCCTTGTTCCTAAAAAGGAAGGTTACTTTTTATTAAAGAGGACACTGACTCTTATAGACCACAAGTTTCAACTGAGAAACCACTGCTCTGGTTCAGTGAAGCTCCCTCCCCTTCCTGTGCCATGCTATTTTGCAGAAACGGCTGTTCACCAGTGCTTTCCCTGTGGTGTCTGCTCACATAGGAAAAGCCTGAAGTGGCAAGTGCCTCTCCTGAGCATTGGTGTCCAAGAATTTCTAGACATTTGAGAAAGCCTCTTGTCTACTCAAAGCTCTCATCAGGAGCTGATGTTAATTGGAATCTATAAGCTAAGACTGTGTAAACCCTTTGTAAGAGACTTATTCTGTGAAGGATGAAAAGGATAATGTTATCTGCTTCCATTGGTAGCTACCAGAGATACTCGAAGTTTGTGAACAGTTTCTTCTGAATGCATATATATACACAGAGGGCCACTCAGCAAGACAAAGTGGAATGTATGCCAAGGAGTGTTAAATTGAAGGACTCTACGAACACTTCTTTTTTGAAACTGCAGATAAGAGCAATACCTGTTCTAACACAATGAAGATTGCTGGGCAAACATGGAATTAAAGAGAAAAAACTACACCAGTGTTAGGGAAGTACTTTATTATTTTGAGAATAAGGTTTTGAGATTATGTACAAATAGATGTGCAGATAGCAAGGCTTTGGGGTCACTCTGGGAAGCAATTAGATGAGGCCATTTTGAGAAATGGAAGGAAACAAGCTAAATCATTTTATTATTTTTATTATTATCATTATCTTAGGATTCCAAGGGTTTATTGAATGTCAGTCAATAGCTTGTGCAGATATTGAATGTAGTCTTACTGAATTGAAACTGATATTATTGTCATGTATATTATTAATGTGAAAAAAACCCTTAGCTTTACTAAGAATTAACAGTCTACACAGAAAAGAATGATATTAAAATGGTAAGGTAAAAATATGATTATCATATCTAATATACATTTTCATTTGATGTCCTATAGGCATTTCTCATACAAAATGTTAAAAATAAGGCTGTCCCCCTACCACATTCTAAAAGGTAGTTACTGATGTAGATTGAAGAAACCACATGGAAAATCTATTTATACTCTTTTAAAGATGTTACCAGATATTTGTGGTACAAAAGAGCTGAAATGAGTTTGGCCTGGGGAATGGTAAAATATATACCAAAAGCAGGAGAAAAATAAAGAAAAAACTATTTTATACAATCTACATAGAAATCAAATCTTGGAACAAACATGAGAATTTTAAATCCATTGCTTCCTAGTTAAGCTTTCACTGGATGTACAAGATAGAGAAATGAATAAACATCAGAAACTTGAATTTTGATTTTAGGAAAAAACCACGATCTTACATTGCAGCCACTTTTCCAAGGGTGACATTAATTATGCCAGCTATTTCCATTTTCCAAAAGAGTTACTTGATTTCCAAGAACATTCATTAGCCATTTTCTTGCCTGCTAAATCTTATTTATTTTGAAATATTAAGTCTGTGTTTTTCTACCATGGCAATGAATCTTGTTACATAAATCCCAAGATTGTCAGGGTTGGTTGGAACTCTAAGAACCCCCACACTGGAAGTGAGATCTAAATTTGGTAACAGCATTTAATGATGTAAGGCTGGGTGAATATCTGGTGCTGTTTTCGTGTTAGAGTTTGATTTAAAAGAGAGCTGACAAGCCCAAGATCATTGATTGGGATTTTTTTTTTTTTTCTTTTTCTTTGGACCAGTCAGTTGAAATCAAGTAAGTAGATATTCCCTATCACTCTCTGATCTCAAGAACTGCTAGGCAAGGGTACCACCTGATCTGACTAATTTATTCCACTTCATGTTAGAGTTTGGTCGACAGGGATTTTTTTTTTTTTAAATGAAGATTTCCAGCTGTGCAGGATCTTTTTTTTTTTTTTTTTTTTTTAATCTTATTTATTTATTTAGATGTGGTGCTGAGGATTGAACCCAGGGCCTCACATATGCCAGGCAAGTGCTCTACCACTGAGCCACAACTCCAGCCCCCTGTGCAGGATCTTATGGCACATCAGGATCAAAATAGGAAACAATCCTTGTTACAGCTGCATGTGATGTCTATTCAACTTGTTTTGCTTGTGGAGCTTTGGTGTTAAAGGATCTCCCCTTATGACCTATTTTGTTCCCTAGACTGGAAAAGTTATTCTCCAGTCTTTCCTCTGAGTTCTACTTAGAGACAATAGAAGAATAAACACTTGGCAACTACAGACTTAACAATTAACTCAATGGCAAAGAGATGGGAGAGATGGGAGTTTTATAGAAACTAATATTAAAAGAGAACAACTGTACCATTTCTCCAGAAAACATGTTATGTGCTCAGGAAGCATTTGTTGAGTGCCTTCTGGGGACTGAGCTCTATACTGGATGTAACTGGCAAAAGTCCAATGGAGACTGACGACAAATCTGGATAAAGCCTGAGGATTACTGTGGACAAACAACACAGAAGGAAATAAGTTAATCTACAAAATAATTTCAGAAAGCTATAGATAATGTAGAATTAAAAAAAAGGTGGCTTACTGGTTAAGTGACCCTGGGTTCAATCCTCAGTAAATAAATACATGTAGAAGTTTACTTCTGGACAGACCATACTTTTTAATGCAACAACTAGAAAGAAGTGGACAAATCTTAAAATCATTTCTAAAATGACATTGTCAAGTTGTGGAAGTGTAGAGAGATATATGAACTAAACTTTCCTAGGGGAAAGAACTCTTCTTGTTTCTTTGAGGTGAAATTCATAAAATATGAAATTTATCATTTAAAAGTAAACAATTCAGTGCCTTTTAGTACATCCACACTGTGGTGTAGCCGCCACTTCTATCTTGTTCCAAAACATGTTTATCATTCTGGAAGTTGCTCCCATTCTTCTATTCCCCCAGCCTCTAGAAACCACCAATCTGTGTACTGTTTCCATGTATTTACCTGTGCTGAATATTTTATATGAACAGAAACATTTGTCCTTCTGCATCTGCCTTCTTTTACTTAGTGTAATGTTTTGAGGTTCATCCTCATTATAGTATGTATGTACTTCATTGCTTCTCAAGGCTGAATAATAATAGTCCATTGCTATCCTCTACCACACTTTGTTTTTCCATTCATCAGGTGACTGATACTTGGGCTGTTTCCATATTTTTGTTATTGTTTTTGTTATTGTATATTGTATATTTTTGTTATTGTTTTTGATATTGACCGTTATTGACCGATGCTACAATGATATGCATATACACATATTTGTTTAAGTATCTCTTTCAATTCCAGAAGTGGAGATGCTAGGTTTTATTATAATAGTTGTTTAGTTTTTTGAGGAACCATCAAACTGTTTTCAACAGTGTCTAACTCATTTTAATTCCTGCCAGCCATGTAAAAAGGATCCAATTTCAAATCTTCACCACGGTGCTATTTTCATTTTTTGAAATTATGGCCATCATAATAGTACTACATTGAATGAGGTAGTAGTACTGCATTGTCATTTTGTTGTGCATTTATCTTATGACTAATAATGTGGAGCATCTTTTCATGTCTATTCAAGTCCTTTGACCATTTGGCCAGGTTGTTCAGAGAGCCTTTCTTTGATGAACTGAGATTTGCATGCCTATAGGTATTTTCCAGGTCTGAGCACTGGGGACTTGGCACAGTACAGAGATTCTAATCGGATGAAGCAAATTCAGCAGTTGTTTTTGTGTGAACTTGTATAGTGAACTAAAATCTAAATGATCCCTAAAAGTTTGATTGATTATTTTTATAGAAAATTTACCTAGTTCTGGGACATGATGGAGTACTGGCTCGAGCCTACATGGGCAGAGCCAAATATCTCAGCCTGTTGATCCTCCAGAAGGAGGGAACTGCAATAAAGACTGATCTCATGTTGGAGATAGTTGAGCCAGAAGTGGAAGAGTCTACCTGAGCTTTTAAAGTCAAGTCAACCCTTTACTGGAGTAAGGCAAGCTGTTCCTCACTCAATCAACCCAGGAAAGAGTAAACTTTACTCAGGAAAGAGTAAACCCCTTCTGTGGGAAAATAGCTTTAACTTCAGTCTCTATGATTTCTTTATTCACAACAAAAAATGACAATGCATACAAAAAGGGAGAAAAATACAACATGATGAAAGGGGAAAAAGAATAGAAAGATTTTAATATTAAAATATTAGAGTATGTAAGTATTTTAAGAAAATTATTGAATGTATGTTAAATAAAATAGAGGAAAAATGAACAAACTGGAAAAAAATTTGGAAAACTGAAAGAAACTTAGGATCTACTGAAAAAGTCAGTCTATTAAAAACTGAAAAACATAATTTATAAAATTAAGAATTTACAGGGTAGTTCCCGGAGCAGACTGGACATAGCAGAAAACAGGATAAGCTAGCTCAAAATTTGATTAGCAGACAACATCCAACCCAAAGTATGCCAAGGGAAAAACAATGGAGAAAGTAGAATAAAATATAACAGATCTGTGCAAAACTTCACACTAATAGAGTAAATGAGGGAAAATCACATGATCATTTAAACAAGTGAATAAAAACATTTACTAAAACCTATAGCAGCATGTATTCAGTGGTAAATTTTTGAATATGTTCCCAGGATTTTATAAGCAAGGCAAGGATATCCATTATTAGCAACTTTAATCAGTATTGTACTGAAGATCTTGGTTAATGCAATAAATCAAGAAAAAAGTAAAAATGTATAAATTTTAGAAAGAGAAAATTAAATTGTTATTATTTACAGATGATAAATGTGATTATTCTTGTTGAAAATCTAAAATTATGTAAAGAATAAACAGAATTTAACAAGATTACTAAATATAAAAATTATTTGCAAAAATAGTTTTAATTCTATATGCTTGCATAGAACAATTAGGAATTAAACTTTTAAAAAAATATTATTTTCAATAACATCAAAAACTTAAGATACAAATATTACAAAAATGTGTAACACATCTACTCTGAAAACAATAAAACATATCTGAGAAAAATTTTTAAATTTTTAAATAAAACAGTGCTATCTAGAATTTATTAGTAAGTTGAATATGTTTTCACTAAATAGTTTTGAGATAACTGTTGATTCATATGCAAATATAAAAGGTAATATATACCCTGTGTAATTTTCACCCAATTTTCCCCAGCCATCTTGTATGGCTCTAGGACTGTATCATAACCAGGAAATGACCCATTCAACGTATTCAGAGTTCCCCAGTTTTAGGTACATCTGAGTGCATTTATATGTTTGTATGTGTATATTTGGTTCATTGTAATTTTAACATATGCAGAGATTTTCATAATCACAACCATAGTTAAGGTATAAAGTAGTTCCATTCCCAGAAGGATCCCTTATCCTTGTGCTGCCTTTTTATAATATATACTTCCTTCCCCCATCTCTAGCCTCTGCAATCACTAAACAGTTCTCCCTGTCTATAATTCTGTCATTTCAAGAATGTTATATTAATGGAATTGTGTAGTACATAATCTTTTGAGATTGACTTTTTTTTTTTCACTCAGCCTAATTTCCTCAATATCCATCCAAGTTGTTGCATTGAGTAGTTCATTTCTTTATATTGCTGAAGATTATGTATTGGAAAGAATCACTAAAATGCTACGACAATTAAGACTAGATAATGTTCACAGGGAGACACAAAGTACAGCAATGAAGTAGAATGGAGGTCCAGACAGAGATCCACACATATATAGTCCTGTAAGGTAAACAGAGTTGTCACCACCAAGTGGACAAAGGCGGGAGCAATGGAATATCATGTGAGAAGAATATGTACCTTGACACTTACCTCATAAAAAACTAATATTAGAATATAAAAATTAATTTGAAAATTTTGTTAAGCTAAAATAGAAAGGCAAACAATAAAGCTTTTGGGAGAAAACATGTTAAAATTGTCAGGATAGGTTCAAGAGCAGACTGGACATAGCAGAAAAGATTAGCAAAGATTTCCAAAAGAAGATGTTAAAGAGATGTTAAAGTATAAACCAAAGAAAATAATTAAATAAATATTACAAGCATCTTTATCAAAAGACACCATTAGAAGAGCAAGAAGGTAAAGCAGGAGAATAAATTTCCAATTCATATACTCAACAAAGGACTACTATCCAGAATGTATAAAGAACTCTCACAGATTCATTAGAAGATGACAACTCAAAAAAAAAAAAAAAAAAAAAAAAAAAAAAAAAAAAAAAAAAAAAAAAAAAAAAAAAAAAAAAAAAAAAAAAAAAAAAAAAAAAAAAAAAAAAAAAAAAGAAAGAAAGAAAGAAAAAAAGAAAAGGGCAAAGACTTTCACAGGCATTTAACCAGAGAAGATATCCAAATGAACAATAAGTAATGTGAAAAATGTTCCATATCATTAAACAAGGACATATCAAGCTAAAGCTGAAATGAAATTCCTAGAGCCCTCCAGAAATGGGGAGTTATAAAGGCAAAGGTCCTGAGGCCAACACAAGCCTAATTAACTTGGAGACAGAGGGCCGTGTGGCAGACCTTCATGAGTAAAGGAGAGGATTCAAGATATGAGGGCAGAGAGGAGGGGAGGACTATTAAGGCTATGGAATTTAGTTTTTCCACTAATAGTTAAAACTTAAAAAAAAATCTTTTTGATTGCAAGGTTGACAGTTTTCAGTGCCACACTTATTACATAGACACTAAAATTTTCCATTCCATTCCATCCATCCCATCCCATCCCAAATACAATGTCAGTCATAACTTGTTAAATTAAATTTATTCATACTCTGGAAAAATGAATATATGATCTTGTAGGCCATGAAAATGAGTTTAAATTTTATTTTAATCTAATAGGAAACCATAGGAAGGCTTGAGCTGAATTAATAATGAGTGATATAAAACTTCCATAGTGATCTAAGCCAAGTTAACACACTTTGAGGGACTATGATTTGGGTGATTCCAAAATGATTAGGCAGGTTATGGATATAAATGAAATCTCAGAGTCTAATGAATATTGTAGAAAGACTAGAAGCAAATCAGGCCTCTGATTAATCTAAAATCAATTTCATCTTTCTTAGTTATCTTAAAATTTGCAATCTTAAAATTCAATCATTGTTTAAAATGTACTATCAAATCATTCATTGTGAGCTATATATTTCAAGCCCCATTACTGTGTTTTGTAGTGAACTTAGACTGGGCCAGCCAGCTATGATTTGGATTATAAGACAGAAGATATTAACAGGAATCAGATTCCCTAGTTAAGTACCATTTTATGACACCACACCTCTTTTCTGATCCCAGGAAGACAAAGCTTTATCAAAGAGTATGACTCTCTCTGATAGAAGAGAAAGGAATTTTTAGTCAAGGGCACAGAATCTCTAAAACTTTCACATTCATTTGAGGGAGTGATAATTGCACTATATTGTGTTACCAATATAAGATGTTTTGCTTCTCAAAAATCATCGATAAACCAATTGATTTCAGTAGTGGCTTGATGATATGGAGGGAAACCCACCAAAATAGGAATCATCCTGTGAGGAAAGCTCAATGTGTCTTCTCCAGCTCTTATCAAATACTTTCGATCTTGGCTGATTCTTGGTTCAACAATAAAGTGAATAAATGACAGAGGATTGAGTGAGCAAAGCTGGCATATAAGACTATGGTTTAGATCAAGAAAAGAAGGGCGCTATGCCTTTGGGGCCCAACTCTGGCTATTGTTCTGCTGTGCCTTTCCTCATGGGGTGGGGAATCAAAGTCATGAGAGTATACAGAACCATAGTTCAGTCTCTTTCTTTATGAAATAGTTTTCACATGAAAACTGATCGCTAAATTTTCAGGATTTTAGTGAAGAGATTGATGTTATGTTTGTAGCTTGACATTTGACATGGTGAGGATGTTTATAGAATGTAAAGTGGTAAATGGTACAAATCAGGGTTCCTTACTCAAGAGCTGGATTTTATACAATTACTGGAACCACTAGTTATGACACTAACTGTAATCTAAACAGACTTCCTCCCCTGAAATAGTGGTGGACATTATAACAAATAAAAATCCTTTTTTTTTTTTTGTACCAGGGATTGAACCCGGGAGCACTTAACCCCTGAGCTACATCCCAGCCCTTTTTCCTTTATGATTTATTTTGAGATAGGGTCTTGATAAGTTGCTAAAGGCTTCTCTAGGTTCCTGAGGCTGGCCTTGAGCTTGCTATCCTCCTGCCTCAGGCTCCTGAGCCACTGGGATTACGGGTGTGCACCACCATGCCCAGTTTGTTGTTTCAAATAATTTATATTTTTCTGTGGTACTGATTCAGTGTTCTAGGTATGGAAATACATTGGTTTCCTGAGGCATAAATGTCTATGGGATTATTTGGAAGGAAGGAAGGAAGGAAGGAAGGAAGGAAGGAAGGAAGGAAGGAAGGAAGGAAGGAAGGAAGGAAGGAAGGAAGGAAAGGAGGGAGGGAGGGAGAAATAAAATGTATGGACTCACAGGGAGTTGCAAAAATACTCCATGGAGTCCTATGTGCCCTTCAACAACCTCCCAAATGATGACATCTTATGTAACCACTGTATAATATCCAAGTGAGGAAATTGACATTATTGCAGTATTGTAAACTAGATTCTAGATCATATTTATTTTCACCAAGTCTTTACATGTACTCATTTACCTGTGTGTGTGTGTGTGTGTGTGTGTGTGTATGATTCTGATTTGATTCGTGGGTTACTTTTTAAATGCAATCTGTAGACAGCCCCAGGGATGCAGAACATTGCTTAATTAGCTGATGCCTATAGGATCCTGCACTCAGATGACCTGATAATTTCAAGATAAAAAAGTTAAAAAAATAAAAAGAAACCTTTGTCTTTGTCTAAATTACCCAAATTTGATGGGTGAATAGTCCCTAAAGTACAAGGTAACTGTGTCATCTGCTGATGTCTGACTTTTTAAGGATGACCTGAAATATCCCTATGTGAATGAAAAGCATTTGTTCTTTCTAAAGAAATACAGACATTTCTATAAGGGATTGCATATAAAAATTGGTTAAATAGTCAACATACAGTATTAAAATGATTAAATTATTTTATGACATATGCATTTGAAAATATGAGACTTTAATTACTAAAGGCAAATGTTAATGGCCAAAACTGTTTGAATACTTTTATGTTATTATTTGGTTTTTAATGTAATATAAATTATATCACTTTATGACAATCTGAATCCTGACAAAAAAATTACAATATTATTAATATGTGTCTCTATAAGTAATTTAATGGCTCTCTTCTTGTGTCTGATGGTTTTATTCCAAAATTGTGTTAGGGAAACAACACTGTTTATATGGGATATGTTATATTTAATTACAAAGCATTCTGTACTCAATTATCTGTTGGCACATAAACTACAGCATATTTTGTTCTAAAACATTTATGTTGCTACTTAGTATGCATCATTTCTGTCTTTTCTGGACATGAAATATTATTTAAGAATAGATCAAAGGAGAACCTTTTGAACTAACTTACTTTGGTTTTCTTTAACATCTTTGGACCAGGTAAGGAAGTTATTAACTAGCAGTCGAAAGAAGAAGCCAGGTCTGTTTTAATCTAGTGCTTTTACTTAATCATACCATGTTCTCTGTCCTGTTATGAAAGAGGAAGCTGATCAGAAGCTGGGAAAAGCAATGTGAAATTGCATCTGTTCTACAGATTATTGTTAATTGGACATTTTGGGCATATATTCATTATTTGATTATTTATGATAGATACATAAAATTCAGTTCCTTCTAGAAAATACATTCAAGTAAAGTACAAAATACAATATATTTAATGTAAATTGTTTGAGTATATACTCTTCTGGCTTGGCCATGTTAATACTTCTCCATTTAAACATATAACTTTGGATTGAAATGATAAATAGTTCCTGCATGCTTATTGACTTATTTTAATCTTGTATTATTCAAATACATTGATTAGACATTATTTCATTACTTTATCTCCTCTCAATATAGAGTCTGAAGTTCAGCATTTGTGATAATTGAAATCATATTAATCTGCTTTTCTTTCATTTTTATGTATATGAGAAAATTATTTTTTACATTTCTTATTGTTCTTACAAAATTATAAATAATTTTCCAATATTGTTTTATGGAAATTAAATTCATCTAGCTTTTCAGATGTTTAGGGCCACTGATTTTAATATTTTCTAAGTGTGAAAATTAAATGAAGCAAAGCATTTGCCCTCTAAGAAGAGTGTAGTATTTACATTGCATTTATGTATACAACTCATAGCTGATATCTTTTAAAAGTGTGCATTTTATTTCATATGAAAAAATTAGTTTAGTAAACAGTAAAAATCAATCAAAGTACAGTTACAGGAAGCAGTATAGCAATAAATTAAAATGTCGAGTTTTTAAGTTGTTTTGTTAAAAGTCTTAAAATTATCCATGATTTTTGGAATTGACAATGTCATTTTAGCACCCACTTTTAAAGATCATTTTGAAGCATGAAGTTATTTGTCAGGTGTGATTTGTTTAAGACAATAAACTTAGATTATTGAGTTGAACAAATAACAGGATGCCTTCCAAGCATTTAGAGTGAAAGACTGAGTGTAATGAGACTGGATCACTCAGAGGGATGAATAATCAAAAGCCATGGGATAAAATTAACATTGTTCAAAAGATATACCTCTTCTTTCTCTCCTTTGTGAATATTGAGAAATAGGAGAGTGAAAAGCATCTTGGAAAGTGCAGTCCTTGCATCCCAAAATAACAGAAGTAAATATACCTTATATTTGCATAATGAATTCCAACTCTCATATGTATCTCCTATTCCATTAGAGCCACACTTTGAGGTAGTTATAATTACAACATTGTGCAAGAGAGGAAAAAAAAAACTAAGAATCCAGTGGATTAAGTGATTGCTCAGGTTGTGAATCCATCTATTTTCAGATGAGGCAAAAGAGGTTAGAGGAAAAGCAAAAATGTGGAATCAGCTACACCCTGTTTGGCTCCTTTGTTCATTCTCTTGGTGGATTTGGTTAATGTTTTTAACGCTCACTTACAGAGTATGAATAGTAATATTTATTTTTCTGGACCACTAGGAACATTACATGAGATAATCTAGGGAGGCATAATTTCAGAGAGGTCAAGATCATTGGTTTTGGAAACTAACTGCCTGATTTTCAGTACCAGATCTTGTACTTAGTAAACACCTTATTCTGAGAAAATCCTGTAACTTCTTTGCATCTTAGTTTCATCTTCTGTAAAATAATATGTATTTCATAGTGTTGATAAGATAGTTATTTGTGCCCTCCTCCTGTCTCTGTTCAGTGCGCACCAACCAGTCCCTCAGAGAGCAGAGCAGAGGGGATTGTGGGTCAGCCACAGTGATGGGTGCCTCCCCAACCTTCACTTCTCACACTTCATGGATCCTAGGAGACAGGTAATCACTCACTCGTTCACTCTTTCAGCAGCCAGTTGTCAGGCACCTATGCTGGGGACAACAAAATATGTGTGGTCCTTGTATTCACAAAACTTATGGTCCATCGGGGAAGATGAGCAGTAAACCAGTAAAGGTACAAAGAGTGCATTACAGATGGGAAGTGTGGTACAAGTGCACTGTGGGCCTGAGTTCCCTGAGAAGGGCCCTTGGGTGGGCAGGAGTGGAGGGAAGAAGGAACTTTAAAGGCAGGAACTAATTCCCCATGTAACAGAAGGGGAAAGTGAGGCTTGGTGAGGTAGAAATGCAACATGGGTCTGAGATCAGGTCTGTTTAAGACCCCCATGGAAGGTATGCCCCACAAAAAGTGATAGGAGAGGACTCCATATGGCTGAATGACAGTTGACTATTGCTGACTTCATTTTCCACATTTGGGTTCCATGATGGAGATGAGAGACAGAAGGCAACACTTGTCCAAGGGCAGGATTTTGTTGAGGTCTAGTGCTCCTGACTGTTACTGGAGGGTCCAAGGGGAAGTCCTCCTCTTCTGTTGACTGAAGATTGCTCCTGGGGGGCCCTGCATCAATAGACCAGGAGAATCCTGGTATCCTCTTTTCTCTCTTCACTGTCCTCTTCTTTCTTGGAGAAGAAACCTCCTGCTGCCTGACCCTGTGGAGTTTGGGCTTCCTCTTCTCCATCATGAACAAGAGAGGGCTCAGGAAAGTATAGAGCTGCAAGGACCCTTAAGAAGGTTCAAGTCTTGGAAAGGACTTGAGCCTAAGTCAAGGCAAGCACAGAGAAAGAGGTTTGGGAGCTCAGTCTTCTGCCTCCTGAGTTGACACTCACCCTGCACAATCAGGATGTCTTGCCTGGGTGGCTCCTGATCTACCTGGAGCAATAATAATTGAGGGACTAATTCCCAAAGTACCAATGTCACTCCATCCTTCCTTAGTGATTCTGAGTCTTCAAAAACTCTTGGGGGTCTCGACCTTCTCTCATGTAACCAATAGCTCCCCCTAGGTGACCCCTAGTCTTGGCCTAAGACCCCTTTGATTTTCTAAGAAGCATAAAGGGGGAGCTCTCCAGAGTTTATGACAGATGAACTCATCCAATTGTCTCCCAGTGCTGCCCTAACTTAACACTCTCACAGCCCTTATCTGGGTATTCTGCCCCCCCCCCCCAGACTTGCTGCCTGTGTATAGTATAAGTATATATTTTTTATATATAAGATATATAAGACTCTGGTGAAGGGCACTTCCCATCCTGGATACCAGCTCTAGACCCCTACCACCTGGTTAAGTCTCTCAAGAGTGAATCCAGTGGCCCTGTGGCACCCGCCTTTATGACAACCATCCATTTGTAGTGAACCAAGTGAAGGTGGTGACTTCTGGTGACACCGTAATAAAGTGAAGACTCAGAACCCACCAGTGGTGCAGGGTGTATGTGGGATGGAATGGAATGTTTTGAATATGTGTCCAAAAGTTCATGTGTTGGGAAATTAATCCCAAATATCGTATGTTGATGATATTTGGAGGTGAGGATTTTGGGAAGTCAGGTTAGATGAGGACACAGGATGGGAATTCTGTGATGACATTAGTAGATTTGTGAGAATAGTAAGAGACCTGAGCACATATGCTCCCTTGTTCTCCCCATGGTAGATCAAGAGCCACCCAGGCAAGACAGCCTGATTGTGCAGGATGAGTGTCAACTCAGGAGGCAGAAGACTGAGCTCCCAAACCTCTTTCTCTGTGCTTGCCTTGACTTAGGCAAGTTACTACCTTCCTTTCCAAGACTTGAACCTTCTTAAGGGTCCTTGTAGCTTTATACTTTCCTGAGCCCTCTCTTGTTCATGATGGAGAAGAGGAAGCCCAAACTCCACAGGGTCAGGCTGCAGGAGGTTTGTTCTCCAAGAAAGAAGAGGACAGTGAAGAGAGAAAAGGGGATACCTGGATGCTATGTTTTAGGTATAGCTTAAGTGTTTCTGCCAAAAGTTCATGTGTCGGGAGCTTGGTCCCAGGGTGGTGATATTAAGAGGTGGTGGGACCGTTAAGAGATGAGGCTTAGTGCAAGGTAATCAGGTGATTGGGGGGTGCTACCCTCAGAAGGTATTAATGTGGTTCTAGTGGGACCTTAGTTAGCTCTCATGAGAATGGGTTGTTATAAAAAGAGCAAAACTGTCCCCTCCTTCACCTCTGACTTCCTATCTTACCATGTGCTCACTTTTGCCATGGTGCCATTTGCCCTGCCATGACATAGCCAATGGGACTGTTCAAAATGATGGGGCTGCCCAATACTGCTCTTCTAGCCTCCCAGACTGAGTTAAATAAACTTTTTTTCCTTAGAAAATACCCAACCTTGGGATTTCATTATAGTAATGGAAATTTGTGTGTGTGTGTAGTGTTGTGAATTTAACCCAGGGCCTTGCACACGCTGGGCAACTGTTCTACCACTGAGTTACAGTCCCAACCCTTGTGTTTTAGTCAGCTTTTTCACTGCTGTGACTAAAAGATCCAACCAGAACAACCATAGAGGAAGAAAGATTCATTTAGGGGCTCACAGTTTCAGAAGTCTCAGTCCATAAGTGGCTGGCTCCATTCCTCAGGGCTCTAGGTAAGGCAGGACATCATGGTGGAAGAATGTGGCAGAGGGAACCAACTCACATGATGATCAGGAAGCAGATAGCTCCACTCTCCAGATACAAAATACATACTCCATAGCCATGCCCCTGATGAACCACTTCCTCCAGTCACACCCCACCTACCTCCAGGTACCACTCAGTTAATGCTGTCAGGAATTAATTCACTGATTAGATTAAGGCTATAACCCCATCTTTTCTTCTCAAACCTTCTGGCATTGTCTCACACGTGAACTTTTGGGGGACACTTCACATCTGGAACATAACACTTTATTACAGTAGTAGAAAATAGACAGATATACTGGCACCTTGACCTTTGACTTCACAGCCTCCAGAGCCATGAGAATTTTTCTTTGTAAATTACTCAATCTATGGCAATATGCTATGCAACACAAAATGAACTAAGACACTGACACATAATAAAACTCTTATTATTATTGTGAGAGTCACTTGGAAATTAGGCATACCCCTTGCCTCTAGAATTAGGAAATGTAGATCCAACTTCCCAATGCCATGCCCTGTGGAAGTCCAAACTCCTCACTTCTTATTCTAAGATTTCAACAAATCTTTGAGGTTTCAGTCTCTCAACAGTCAGTTCTTTCTGCATTAGAAGAAGCTGTTTTGTGCCAGAGTCCCAAGGTAGCTCCCATTTTTTTTTTCTGCTGAGCTTCTCAAAATGCTCAATCACACAGATTTTGCCAATAATTCTGGGGTTAATAGAAAGGATTATATTGGTTGAGTGACCCTGAGTTCAATCTCAGGTACCAAAAAAAAAAAAAAAAAAAGGATTATATTGAACGTCATAAAGCTTGTTTTCTGCTCCTCTTCTTTTTCTTCTTCTTGCTCTATCCTACCTAGGGCACTCCTCAAACATTAAATTATTTTACCCCTTTTATGCAGAGAAGTTATGCTTATTCCAGGTGTTCTGTTTAGCCCTGCTCCCCCGAACTCACTGATGTGAAAGAACCTTCCATTTGATAAGACCAGCCTGTAAAGTTAACTGCCGAGAAAAGACCACACTGCATGTAATAAAAGGTTTCATTGGAACACAGACTGCTGGCAGATACCTTGCGAGCAGAGCCCCATACCTATAGAAAATTTGCAAGGAGTTTCTAAGCAAGGTGTTTTGTAAAGTGGGGGACAGTTGTTATTTGAAGTTAGGTTTGAGTTAGCTAGCAAGAGAGGGAGGGCACTTTCCTAATACAGCTCTCCTTTGTTAATGGCTTTGAAAGGTAAGCCCACTGCTAGTCCTTATGACTGGCATGAGAGAAATATATTGTTATGGTTTGGATAGGAAGTGTCCCCCAAAAGCTAATGTGTTAATGCAGGAATATTCAGCAGTGAAATGATTGGATTGTGAGAGCTATAACCTAATCAGTCCATCCTAGTTTGAATGGACTGACTGAGTAGTAACTGTGGGCAGGTGGAGTGTCGGAGGAGGAGGGTCCCTAGGGGTGTGTCCTGGAAGGGTACATCTTCCCTGTAGCCCCTTCCCCCTTCCTTCTCCCTCTTTTAGCTTCCTGTCTGTCATGAATGGAGCAGTGCTCCTCTATCACTCTTTCTGCCATGATGTTCTGCCTCACCAGAAGCCCAGAATAATGGATGCATTTTAGCATGGAATGAGCCTCTGGAACCATGAGCCAAATAATTTTTTTCCGTCTATGTTGTTCTTGTTGGGTATTTTGGTTACTGTGATGAAAAGCTGACTGAAACACCTACAAAAAGCCTCATATGCAAAATAAAAGTTTTGGATACGTGAAGGATGAATGCTAATTTCATAGTGGCTGAGATGAATATCTGAAAGAGTTAATTGAACAGGAGGTATGGAAGTAACAAAATAAGGAAAAATCCATCATTTATGCTTTAGCATAAGCCTGGTAGAAGGCAGAGTAAATAAAGCATTTTGTAGACTGGCAGAGATCTCCAACATTTTCCTCTTGAATGTGAGGGTAGGCGGGTCTGTGCTGTCACACAGGGTCCTGCACTTAGAAGAAGGGCTTGTATGTGGTCAATGTTGTGCTGTCACTTCCTTGACATTCCTAATAACATTGAACAAGGAACCCTCATTTTCATCTTGCACTCTGCCCTTCAAATTAATATAGTCAGTCTTAAATGCAAGTATTCTTGGATTCTATTTTTGTTGAGTAGTATTTATAACAAAACATCACAACAAAAATATTTCAAAGTTCTTAGAAATTGCTTTTATGTGCTATGAGTAGCTATAGGAAGAAGTGATATTCTTTAACCGGAATTTAATTCTTCCTTGGTATTAAGTCAGTGTCTTAATAATTAACACTTCTTTTAGCTAGTTTCTAAGAGAGATTTGGCTGGGAACTTTATTATTTTCCAACTGCCTCATTGGTTTTACAAGATAGTAAACTTGTAGGCATTATAATTTTGGCTGCCAGTAAAAATGAGGCAAGTGATTACTGTCTGTGATACAGTAGAGTAGGATTTAAGTTATAATGCCTGACCAATAGGAGAGTTAAAAAAATGTGCTGCAGTTTTTAGTCAGCAGTTGGGGGTACTTTCTAATATTGGTGAATGCAGTTTCTGACAAGGCTCATCAGAGCAAATGTGGTCTTGTTCAGAAGATTTTTTATTTGTTTGTTTTATTTCAAAGTTATTCTCAGTACTTGGCCTACAATTATTCAGATATTACTGCACCTAATTTAAGACTTAAAAATGTCCTTGTGCATTAAAATTCAGGGAAAAGAGACCAACTTCCAGAATCTCTTATGACCAGAACTTTTGTAGCTCTAAAATAACCAAAAGGAAAGGTGACTAAAGGAGCTGGTGGATCTTCTAAAGTGAGTGACTATTTCAAGAAACTCTGGCTCTGATTCCCTAGTCCCAAAGTTGATCTCTTGTAACCCTTAATCATGTTTCTCAGGATATGGCTTCCACACTGAGAAAGATATGAAAAGTTCTCCTGAGAAAACAGCTTTTGTCATGTATAAAATACTATATACCATGACGAATTCGTTAAATATTTACCTAATCAGGAAAAATTATAGGGAACCATAGTTCATAGTCATTTGTTTTTAAAGTACTAGAAATTCTTCAAATATATGATTTTTATGGTAGTCCAATGTATTAGGCAAATGGAAGTTAACAGTTCTTTTTAAAGTGGAAAGAAGTTCCTAGAATCTTGATTTTTTACTTTACTTTCTATAATACTCCCAACCTGTAACCTCACCTCATACCTTACACCCTAATTAGGATAGTCTCTAAAGTATGTCTGAAAACTCTGGAGAACCTCAGGCCTTAAAGACTCTCCAGTAGGAAACTACTGCTATAGGTAGACATTGTTAGTTCATTTTTCAAGTTAACACATAGTCCATGAAAAGAAAATGAAATAAACTGATGTTGTCTGTTCATATTTAAATGCCAGAGCACAAAAGGAACCAGGACCATGGGGTAGATGTGCTTCGTACCGCGTGGTGACAGTGGAGAAATACTTAGTTACATAATGCAGAGGCTTTTAAGCAAATAATGCTTATCTTCCATGGGTAGGTTCTAAACCATTTGAGCACTAAAAGAATAAAAATGGAAATCAAAATATCATATTTATTACCAGTAATGGCCAGGCTAGCTTGATGAATAAAATCAGAATAGATTATAAATCTCACTGGTAGATATGGCTGGCCCAGGTGAGATTTGTGGTATGAAGGATATGGTGAGCACTTGACTGTCTGCAAGGAGGCTCATAACTAAGAAGGACAAAGAATAGTACTGAGTTGACAATATCTGGATATTCTTTCCCTATGAAATCTAAAAATAGATGACCTCTTATAAAAGAATAGAATAATGTTTACCAGAGATTGGGGCTGGGGGAGGATGGGAAAGAGGGGATAATTTAGTTAACCAGTATAAAGTTATAAGTAAAAAGGAGGAATGACTTCTGATATTCTGTAACACAATAGGCTAATATAGTTTAAATTATGTGTTGTTTATTTCAAAGTGGCTGGAAGAGAGGATTTTGCGTGTTCTTACCACAAAGAAATGACAAATGTATGAGGGTATTGAAATGCTAATTACTATTGATTATTATACAGTGTACATATATTGAAACATTATATTGTATTCCATAAACAGGTACAATTATTATGTGCCATTTAAAATATTTAAACAATGAAAAAGGGAAATAATTATTTCTGAATTTACACATCAACATTTCCCAGAGTGGGGGCATAAAGAAAGAGGTGAGGGAATTGAATTCCACTAAGTGACCTCTCTTCATAAGAAGGACATAAAGCTTAGAAGAAATGTTTCCTTCCAGGACATGGAATTAAGGGGAGGATTTGTGAAATAAAGGATATTAAGGGGTGCTTATCCTCTACTTCCTCTGCCAGAAGGATAATTTGTTTATTATGGAAATACATTATGTTCTTTGTAAAAGTAAGTTAATCCAATAATTGGAATAGAATCCTTGCAATTTTGGGTTAATTGTTATGATACACTTTGGTTTGGGATTAATGCATTATACATTTCTGAAATTATGTAGTTTAATTGCTTGCTTTTTAGGAATATAAGATTGTTACCGCATGGCGATTTTTTTCTCTTAATATATCTATAACTACAATGCAAAAACTATCCTGTGATACAAAAACTATTTATTCTACAAAACAAAACAAAAAGATCTATCCTACAATGCAAAAACTCCTGTCCCCACAAATACTCATATTAGAGAAAGAAGTGAACTTGTTAGTTTTAAAACAGCTAATCATGGCCCAAATGACAAATGCATTTATAGTCAGGGTAGATAATTTAACAATAACAAACAATGGAGATAATGTGTATGATATAGTATAATTTGAAAATGTGCTTCTGATGTTACATTTTTATTAGGAAATAATTACTCATATACTACAAATTTGCTTACACAATTTTAGATAAATTGGCATTTTAAAATTATTAACTGAAACAATACTGCCATTAGCACACATTCTGGAGTTTTATAACCAACACTGAATTAGTAGGTGAAATCAGGGTACACAGATTCTCCTGAGCTATAGGAGACTCCTTGAAGATTCACACATCTCATCACAGGCAACAAAGGCAGGATTGAAATCTAGAATCTTTTACTATTCTTCCTAAGCTCAGAGTTAGAACATTGGAACTAATATAAGTGGAGAAAATAATCACCACTTATATTTTCATACTTCACTCATTGTGGTTTCTGTTTCCATATTTTTATGCTTTGACATCTTGGGGCCTTGCTGACGTGGTCATGACTGATCAGCCATCCACCTGCACTAATCACCTAGTGACAGCCTTATGCACAAGTCTACAGAAGTTATTAAAACTTGTCAATCCTAAACCTGCTGACCTTGTGTTGACTGTTCCTTCCATAAAAATCACAATAAAAGCTTTCACCCACTTTCCTTACATTGCCTCTGCCTCCTGGTACTTCTGCACATACACCTGTATAACATGTTAAGCTTCCTGTTTTGAAGGATCTCTGATGACAAAAGTAAATAAATAAAAAAATTCTTCCTTTATTCATTCATTTCCATGTCTGTGTCTTACAATGCATGATTAAACAAATCCCAGTTAAATCTCAAAATATATACTTCTTTGTAGTTAATGTGATGTTTTCCTATGTATTTACCTCAATTGTCATTATTCTCTGAAATAGATATTATTGTTATCATTTGACAAAATAAGCAACTGAGACTTAGTGAGGGCAGAGCTGAGCTGAACTGTGCTATACAGAACATACATAGCCTTTGGAAGTAATAAATACCATAATACATGTCTAAATCTTTTTTGATTTGTCTGTAAAGTGAGAATATCTCCCATGGAGGCTGCTATGGTTTGGATCTTAAATGTCTCCTGATAGCTTATATGTTAAGGGCTTGTTCATCAGCCTGTGGCATTATGGGGATGTGGCAGAACCTGTAAGAGGTGGAGCCTAGTGAAAGGAAGATAGATCATTGGGGGCATGCCTTCGAGGAAGGCACTAGGACCCTGCCCCTTCCTTTCTCTCTCTGTTTCGCAGTCTCCTTGATGTGAAAATGCTTCCTCCCTATGATGTACTGTGTCTCCACAGGCCCAAAGTGATGATGCCAACAGACCAAGGACTGAAACTTCTGAAACTATGAGCCAAAATAAGAAAGTAGATGAGAAAAGATAAGCTCTGCCTAGGAAAAGAGCTATTCTGGAGGATGGAAATATCTTATTTGCCAATGGCTGGAGAGAAGAAAACAGTCTTGCGAGTTCCAAACACATGTCAGTTTTGTTGCCAAGACATTTGCCAAATGCCGAAATCACATTGTGCAGAAGATCATAACTCAAATTTGAAGACAGTTGAAATACACATAAGAATTTTCCAGAACACATAACTTAGATTTCAGGAATTGCCAGGATTTGGGATCCTAGTGAATGAATCATGTTCTCAAGTAAAACTCTCGGGGCACTAAATCTTAGGTACAATACCCAATCAGAGAAGGACAACATTATCTAAAAGCAACTCAGCCTTAACTTGGTTCAATCCCTGATTGAATTGAGGGAATTCATTCTCACTTAGGCTAGCAAAAGGAAGAATGAACTAAGATAAGAAGATGATGTTGAAGTCACACAGAGCTTTCACAATTGTTACAAGCAAAATCTAGCATTCAATCAAAATTACATTTTGTCAAGTAATACAGGACTAAACAACCTAGATCTGAGACCAACAAGAAAATGAAAAAAAAACTCCATAGACATTATAAATAATCTCCCAGGTGAGCTAGATTACCAGATAATGATATCAGAGTAATTATGGTTAGTATATTCAAGAACATAAAACAGGAAATGAGTAATTTTATTGGAGAGCACAAATCTATTGAAATATTCAAATAGAAGTTGTTGAATTGAAAAATACAGTATCCATAATTATAAGCTTAATAAATTGATAGATTAAATACACCAAAAGTTTAGTGATAAACTAAAAACAGTTTGAGACTAAAGAGTTAAACTGAAGCACAGAGAAAAAACATAGGGGAAAATAAAATAGATGTCAAATATGTGGGGACACAGAGAGAAGTTAATACATGTAATTCATTAAAGAAGGAGAGGAGAAAGAAATTTTGGTCAAAGCAGTATATGCAGAAAGAATGATCAAGAGTTTTCCAAAACTGACTAAAAACCTCAACTTACATTTTTAAAGTTCTACAAACAAGTTAATAAAACTACATTAATCTCGGAGGATTGATGAGAAAGTTCTTGATGATTTCACAACAGAAACAATGGCAGACAGGAGGCAATGGAATAGCATTTTGAAGTACTGAAAGAAAAATATTGCCAATATAGATTAAAAATCCAATAAAATATTTTTTCAAAATAAAGACCCTGTTATCCTTATTAACTATGACTTAGATTTCTCGGTTTGGGCCACCAGGAAACTCTAGGTCTGGGCTAGCTCTCAAAACATTATTCTTCATTATAGCTAAGTCTACATCTACATCAGTCCTTGGATGTCAAGTTTTATCTTGTTCTAAATATCTGCTTATGATCTTATGGTGCCTACAATGCTTTTATCTTTACTCCAACTTTTGACATTCAGCTTATCTTTAACACAAAATTTAGCTTCTACTTAACGTTCCAAAGCCTTCCCTGGCTTCTATTAAAGCCCAACACTCTCTAAGTCATTCATTTGGGTTTTGATACAAACAGACTTGGATTGTCAGTTTGTCAATTTGTAAGTATGGTATTTCATTAGATTTCAGATGACATTGAATTTCAAGATGTCATTGTTTTATTTGTCAGAAAAAAAGGAAGAAGGAAATGTTGTCCACAAAACTATGCACAAAACAATTCCTTAACAATCACTATAGTAGCCTCCTGTTGATTTGAAATTTCCCTTGTCCATTCTAAGAGATTTGGCAATGTCTCCCTCCCTCATTTGCATTTCTTAGCATATAATAGCATATACATACTTTTGTGTGTGTGTGTATGTGTGTGAATGTAACACATATTCATCTTTTCAGAGATAACTTTCTTTCTCAGGTACCACAACACTTTTGCTTTTGCTTTTTGACAAAATATAGAATTGCAAAGGAAAAAAGGAATTTTCAACTATTTGCTTCATTTGTATAGCATTGATTCCCATTTCAGTGCATTTTTCTAAAAACACAGTTAAGTTTTCATTTCAATGCTATAATTTCATATTCTAAATGTAATTAACCTCTATGTAGCACCAATAAAGCTGAAGTGACATGGGCATGGATTGTCTTCAGTATGTTTGGGCAATGGCAAGTATATCCTGAGTGGGGCTTGGTTAATAGCAACTGTTTGACCTAACTTACAATGTTAACATTGAAAAATACGTAATCTTAAAATCAACAAAACAATATATTACTTGCCTCCTGAAGTAGATTTAAAGTTCCCAGAGGGTCTGGAATATTCCTACTATTTCACTTAATAGAATGACACAATTTCTACAATAATACTGTGCATATTATAGGGAACAAAAAAAAATAAAAACGAGGCATAAAATGTTTTGAATTAAACTAAAAAAGAGAAATAATGTATAGAGATTCTCTTTTGTCAATGTTAGGAAATATTTACTTTTAGGCATGTCATGTGAAATATTATTTACTCTTCTAAGGTTGTGTGAACATTTATGAGAGGTCTATGTGTATCCAAAATACAGTATTCTATGACATAATAGATTCAGTTTATCTAAGCAAAACCAATGTCCACTGACTTTCCCCTGCCAACAAGCAAGATTTCCCTTTGTTTAATTGAATGAGAGTTAATTTATAGAGATTTCTACCCCAAATCCTAGGGTTTGAACTCTTCTAGAAAAGCCACTGCAGAAATCCCAGATTATTGCTAGTGAATCCTCTTTTCATGTATTTATAGCTGTTACAAATTTTGTTTATGGGCCAGAAATGCAGTTACATTTACTCTATGTGGTCATATGCCCTGATTGTGGAAATCATGCTGAAATTCTTGTGGTTTATATGAACTTCCTCATTAATTTGCATTGGATAATTAAGGAAATGAGGACTAGGAGAAGGAGGGTATTTGAAAAGATAATTCATAGTGTATAAAACTTGTAGAGAAAATGTCTTATTTAATAAACAAATTGATTTGTTTGGTTGGTTTTGGATTTTTTTTTTGGTGGTGGGGATTGAAACCAGGGCCTCAAACAAACCAGTTCCTCTATCACTGAGCTGCAACACAAGCCAACATATTGTTTCTAATACCTGAAAAACATTCATTTTATGCTGAATTTCAATGTTTAATTTAAATCTTTTTTACCTATTAATTAAAACAAGTACTTGAACATCAGTGGCCATTAAATGGATTCCTTCATGTTGTTCACAGTAAAAAAGCTGAAATGATATAATGAAAATTGTTTAGGCTTCAGAATCAGAGAAGCTTCATCAGCTTCAACTACTGGGTAATAAAGGGCAATTTTCTAGTTTCTGTATATGAAAACAGAGATACAGAGTACCTGCTAAGGTATTTGCAATAAGTTAATGAGAGAACTGTGTGAACATTTCTGGCATATAATTAGAATAGGCTAAATATTTATTGATTTAATTCAGTCATGATTTAATGAGTAAATTAAATTTTAACTTCTAGACTTTTGAATCTGTCTTATTTGGAATTAAGATGTTTTTATGTACTATGTGTACCATGTTCCCGTTTCATCTACCATCTAAATAAAGGGTTGGCAAACCTTCTGTAAAGACCAAATAGTCAATATTTTATGGTCTTTGTTATATATTCTTTTGTAAAAAATATTTTATGGGGAACCTTCAAAATATGATAAACACTCCTAATTATCAGGCCGAACCGAAAGTGCAATGACCATGGTTTGCTAGCCCCGATCTAAACTTTTCACATTTAATCTTTTATTTCCACCTTTGTAATACAAATTTCTAATGTGCTTCCAAGAGTTAGAGACATAAAAAACAAGCCAACTTTAGATTTAGATTGCTTGGATAAAATTTAGAGCATGACCAATTAATATATTAGAGAAAATAAATTTTGCTTCAGGGATATTTCATTATTTTCAGAAGACTACAAAGAGAATAAGAGAAGACAATAATTTTTCTTTCTATGAGACAAATCAAAGATTTTTATGAGCTTGTGCACGTCTTAGGAAACAAGTTTGTATTTTGTTTGATTAGAAAATGCTAATTCTTCAAAGGTGCTTCAGTTAGTCTCATAGGTATACACATTGATTAAGATTTCTTATTAACATACAATCATCTCCAAATGTTTCCACTTAATTGCTTTTTATTTCAGTTAAGTACCAATGTTCTTTATTCTCACACGTAGTTTAATTAGCGTGGAAGGTCACTGAGAGGTGTTAAGGCACAAACTTGCCCAGAGGAAGTAGTTGATGCCTCGCTGGCTTCTAATTATAGAGCATCCTAGAATTGCCAAGTAAAAGACAGCTTAGAGGGAGGAACAATAATGAAAGAACTAAAAATGAACAAGAAGCATCCCTGTGCATAGAAAGAACAAATGTTCAGCTTCTATTCTTCTGTTAAGGTCACAGCTGCATATGGTTATCAGTGGGTAATAACACACAAAGTCTAACAATTTCTAGGTTATTTAACTAAATTTATTGAATACTTAGTATGTACAAATGTTTTGGCAATGCTTGTAGGGAATACTAAAGTATTGAGTAAATGCTATTAAGGAATATTTAGTATATTAATAATAATAATAGTAATAATAAGATATCACAATTATATGTGAAAGAGAACATATAGTTCCTTATTTAAGTTTTTAGTACTAATATTAATAAAATATTCTGGATTTCAGTACAGTTTTTCCAAATGATACTAACATTTGACTTTTTGGCTACACAACTCATAAAATGAATCATTTATAGATATTCCTAAAGAACTATTGTTTTCAGCCAACAACAATGTACTCCTTATGTACTTTTCATAAGTAAAATCTACCTTAAAAATATTAAAATTCAGTAATGAACCAAAGGGGCCAGCTACTGGAACTAGGGCTAGCACAGTTGTAGGTCACAGGTCTGAGTTAGTTCTCATGGCAGGGGGCTAGTTATTGCGAGAGTGGGTTTTTAATAAAAGTGAGTTTGTGGGACTGAGCATGTAGCTCAGTGGTAGAGCGCTTGCCTAGCATGTGCGAGGTACTGGGTTCGATCCTCAGCACCACATAAAAATAAACAAAATAAAGGTATTGTGTTCATCTACAACTAAAAATATTTTTTAAAAAAAGTGAGTTTGTCATTCATCCTCAATCACTATGTGACCCCCTTCTGCCCTTCTGCCATGTTGCAGCACAATACAAGGCTCTTACCAGAAGTTAAGTATATGCTGGAACCTACTCTTGGCCTTCCCATCCTCCAGAACTGTGAGCCAAAATAAATTTCTTTTCTTTATTAATTACCCAGTCTCAGGTCTTCCACTATAGTAGTAGAGACCTGATTAAGGCCTATTAAGTCTCAAATTTTCAATTTTGTGAATATTTCAATGAAATTGACACAGATGCATTTAAGTAGGTTGTAAATCATATCTAGAGCTTATGTATATTATTACATTATAATTTGGTTCTTACATAATATGATTATACATTATATAATTTTAATTATGTTATAATTATATTATTATAAAATATAATTATATGTTACATTTTACATATATATCATTATATATTATATTGAAGTTTTTATAGGTGTTTCATATCTGGGACAATGTGACAAAATGTGTAAAGACTTTTACTTAGATATATTCTTTTAATACATACAATATTTACAGAACACTTTTTATATGCAAGGCACTGTTATAAAAGGTTAATAAACATGATCCTATTTAATGCTATGCTAAGAGCATTTACTTTCCAGATAAAAAAGATGAAGCCAAGAAAAGGTAGCTTTCCTTAATCAAATGTCTGGAAATAAGAGAAGTAGAAATTAAGCTCAGTCTATTTGACTCCAGAACCTTCCATATTGGTACCTCAGCCTCAGTGTTAGTATATACACTTCATATAACATGGAAGGTGTGCTCAGTTCATCTCTACAGCACAAGTGAGAATATAGCATTATCATTTATTTAACAACAGAGAGGAAATCTTTGGTGAGAAAAGTTTATACAGTATTTGGCTCTTCATTGCACTTCTGGGCCTATTTCCTTTTCTGTGAAATGTAAACAAGACTTGAGGAAGATGCAATATTTTCTCTTTTAATTTTTAAAAAATATTGTTAAATCATGATGCTTATACAAGTATAGCATGAACTCATTAATTTATGAGGGATACAGTAAGATGTTAAAACTGGTTCAAAGATTTGAAGTGCCAAATTTTTATAGCTGAATCGGAAATGCAGATTAATTTTTTTGTAGGAGAGGTTGATCAATCGTCCCTCCAAGGGACTGGATTTGCATGTCTGTGTACAAGTTTCATTTGCTTTCCTGTCAGTTATCTACAAACATACCCAGTTGTGAAATAGCTCAAAGAAAGGAAAGAACCAGAGCCCCCACAGGTTGGGATAATCAGAGGGTATGTGAGACAACATTTTGTTTTCCATTGAAGACACTCAGAAATCTTTTGGTCCAATTCAAAGACTTTTCCCATGTACTTCAAGCTAAGTACTACAGGAAGTCCAACCTGTATAGCTGGTGAAGCATGTCTGCTTTGACAGATACCGTGGGAGGGCACAGACCTCCTGTCAGTTTGCCTCAATTTCCAGAAAAACTCCAAAAGCTCCCCCATAGCTACCCTTGAGGCAGCTGCTAGTGCTATCCTGATTCTATGATCTCTCCTTGCTTTCACAACCAACATTCTATCATTGCCTGGTCCTCTTCTCTGCAGGAAAAGACAGATGTAAATGATGAACACATCTTACCAGCATTTTACAGTTTATTATATCCCTATGGTACCAGGATCATCTTTTTCACCTTAGAGCCTGAAATTCCTTCTGACGAATCCTCAGAAACCCTCCTAGGCTCTCAAGATTGAAATACTTATAAATTACTATACCCATCTTCCCTGAAGGCTGTTTGTTAAATCTCATGTTAATCTTTTTCAGTGAAGATCTGGAAGCTCTTCTTCCATCCCATGGGGCCTTTGACCATAAGGAATTCATAACACTCTTAGATAATGTGTGGAAAATCTATGGATAATTCATTAACAGATTTCATAGTATGGGCATGGGAAGGGGCTGGTCTGGGTTTAACTAGACTGGAATAATTTATAGTGAGTTATAAATAATTTGTAGAAAATTCTGTAAGATCAAATCTATTTCAAAGAGCTTCATATTGACACAATTTAAATGAGCACATATAGTATTTCCTCTGGTTAATCATCTGCCATTATTGGGAATATTTCCTACTAAGTAGCTTAGGTAGGAATTACAAAATTAGTTGACATTTTTTTTTTCACCATTTCAGCTGTAAATCAATCTCCAGGACAAAATTCCACTAGAGACTGATTTGGGGGTGTGTCAGGGATTACAGACTTTGTAACTGTACGGGCTTCTAAAGATCACTGGACTGCATGTTAGTTCTTAAGTGGGATCTTTGGCTGCATCTAGGAATCAAACTGACACAAGTCAGATTAACAGGAGAAATACATAAGAGTTGTTAATTTTCACGTGCACATGAGGACCTTTATAAGAGTGAAGATCTGAAGAATGGCCAATGCAAGATGCTTTCATACTTTTAGAAATAAAATGATATATTTGTAAAGAAAGGGCAGTAAAAAGGGTTGGGGAAAGGGCAGTGATTCTAAAATAGTCACCTAGAGATGGGGGCTGTTATAAAGCTAGTGGAAGATAAGGGTCACTTGAGTGAATTTATTCATTCAGGTCCATCAGAGAACCAATACTCAGATGTGGATGATGAGGGTTATTTTCTTACCAAGTAGAGACAAGGCACCTTTCCTGGATGAGTCTTTATGGCTTGCTGCATGTAGGAAAATGCAGGTCAGAGAGCACTGTCTGCAACTACAATTTCTCAAATGTTTTCAGCTCAAAATAACCTATGTATTGAGGAGGCATATTTTGGCATATCATGCCCTTAACCTCTTTAATAGCTAAGCCGCATCTCTTTTCCAAATTTCTTCCAGTTTGCAACTTTCCTCTGGTTGCTTTCTCTTGTCACCAGTGTCTGCCTTCCTTTTAGTCTGCCTTTCCTTACTAGTGCTCCTTGTCTTACTAAAATATTTCAGTATGTAATACATTTAAATATGTTTACTGTGTAAGTAATGTAAAAACATCTGGCATTTTTATAAGGGAATAAAAATTAGTTATGTCAATTCTACAGCATATCGATTTTCTTTTTCCTCATTCTATTATATTCCTTGCCAGTAAGCCCACCTATTTTAGATATGCAATCAGAGTGTAAATATAACTGTTGTGAATTTGTTTTCATCAAATACCATAAACAGTTTTTTGGCATGCTATGTAATTTGCTATTGTTTATTTACACAAAATGATTTTATTATCAGATACAAATACATTGTAAACTAATACAGAAAAGTATAAAGGAGAAAGTAAAGAGCATGTGAAATCACAGTAAATAGAGATGATAATCTTTACTATTTTAACTAATATTCCATTTTCTTTTTATGTACACAGATACACACAGCTTTCAAAATTGTTTCTTATAAATGGGTTCATATGTACATGCAGATGCATAACCAAGCATTTTTCCCCTCAGTATGATTTTTCTCATGCACTTTTCCTACATAGATGAATATAGCTATGTATCATCACTTTGGGAGCCTGAAAAATACTGCACTGTAAGATTTCACTACTAACTTTCTTGCCAGGCCCTTCCATATGTGTTTCTAGATTTCTATCAGTATAAACAATGTCACTGCACACATCTAGAATTATCCTCTTGGGGTAAATTTCAAGTACTGTGACAATATCAAATGGGAGTGTGTCTTTCAAACCTTAAAACATATTTTTAAACTATTTTTTCAAAGATGTAACATCTTACTCTTTCTTCACTGGGGCCAGTATCTATTTTACAGATCCTTCTCCAGCCTGGGTTTTACTACACTTAGCATCCTTCAGTGTTATGGGGTTGGGGTGAACAATTTCTCATCAGTTTTAAATTTGTATTTCTTTGGTTACCTGGATGTTTGAATATCTTTTCCCGTATATTTTTGTCATTTGTACATCTTCCTTTCTAAATCATCTTTTTGCAACATATCTAAACTTTACCATATTTATTTAAAAAGAAACTTCATTTTTACTCATGATGACTTAATTTTATATACTAACACATTAAGTGTTCATAGAGTCTTTTGGTTGTGCTGTTTTTGTTGTGGTTTAGGTATTTTAAATTTACAGTGAACTTTATCAATGTTTTCCTTATTGTTTTTAGTGTTTGTGCCCAAAGTAGAAATATATTTTTCTATATTTTAAAAATATCCTTCTGTTAATTATTCTAACAACTCTGAGTTTCATTGTTTTTTAACATTCAAATTGATATAACTAGTATTTATTTTGGTTTGTTGAAGAACTTGAAAATCCAAACACTAGACATTTTTTAATCTCTATAGAACATTGTAAAATAAAGACAATTGGATGTTTACTATTTAGACTGAAAATATCATTCCATTAGCAAATGATGTTAGGCTTGACAAAGTTTGCTGTAGGAAAATGGGGATAAATGCCATTACTAAGCTGTGGGTATATAATGTGGACTCTAATGTTTAATATTTATTATTAGGTATGTGTGATTATAAGAAGAAATAATTGGAAAGAAAAGATCAAATTTAGACAATTTGTTAATAGACAAGATGTTAATGAGATGAAAGAACTATAGACCATATTTTCTATGCAATATGATATTTTAGTATTTAGTATTGAGAGGAACAGAGCATCCATAAACAGAAGAATCCAGAAACAAGAGAGTGAAATGTAGTTTTATGTTTTATGGAGCACTGGGCTAATTGAGGCAAAAGTTCCAGTTTCATTCAAAAATATGAACTGTGAAGCCCTTAAGAATGGATTGGTCTTGTAGGTAGTACTCTAAGGAATTGAAATGGTAACAGACAATAAGTTAATAGAATGCTTCAGGCAGTTACAATTAAGGAGAAAACAGGGTGGAGACAGACTTCATTGAGGATGGGACCAAGGGATTATAAAATTATGAAGCTACATTATGCTGGTGCACCCGACTGTGAGACGGCTCTATCAGGGCCAGTCTTCTGAGAGTGCATTAAGGCCTCCATCCCAAACTCTAAGACTCTAGCTGGCACTACAGGGAGACAGGAGCGAACACAGGTAATTAGAAATGGGACCTTTATTTCACACTAAATTTTCCATTATTCTCAAATCCATTCTCTTTCCTTGATCCTTTCTTCTATTCCTGAACTTTCTTATTATAATTTTATAGTACACTTTAATAGTTAAAACATCATAATTTTGCTGTTTATTCATAATTTCCAGAATTTTATTAGATACTTGAACTGTATAGAATCACTTTTTCTAGTATCCAGTGTGTCTTGTGTCTGTTCTACCACTTGCCATCTAGATCTTAATTCTAAATGGGAATGAGTAGGTTAAATTATGGCAGCAAGTGACCCCGAATCTCAGCGATAACACGAGAGAAGTTAGTATCTTACTCTATGTCCCACACGCATTGCTGTGAATGTTGCAGGAGAAGGGATTTCTCCATAGTTACTCAGGTTCCTGGGCTGACCGAGACATCAGCACTGGATAGCTTCACTATTTAGCTCATGTAGTCTCTTCTGCTCCTGAGTCATCAGAGTAAGGGAGAGCAACAGGGAATTGTGCATGGGTTAAAAAGACACTTGTTTCCCCTCACAGCTCATTGTCTACAATGGCACTGTCCAGCATAACTTTCTGGGATATGGAAATGTTTTATATTTTGCATTCTCCAACATGGAAGCTCTAGGTGACTATCAAATACTTGAAATATGTTTAATGTGACTGAAAAACTGAATTCTTAATTTATAGAAAATTAATTAATTTAATTTTCAATATAAGTGACTGCACGTGGCTAGCAGCTACCATATGGGATGGTGTCTTGTTTCACTGTAGGGAGCTAGGAGCATGGGGGAGTAATGAAACGTTTACTAAGCATTACTGTCCCTGCCTTCCAACCCCAAACAAAGCACTGACCCCTGAACTCCCACTGGGAATTTCATTATGATTTTAATAAAATCATATTGTAATCTTTTAAATATGGAGTCTCTCTGTTCAAGTACAATGTATAACTTTCCATTTGTATTTCTTTCCTCGCATTTTCTTCAATTCCAAGCCCAGTTTCGTGATTTTTCTACATATAAATCCTATGTATTTCTTTTAGAGCAGACTTTTAAGCCAGATAGACCAAGGTTAGAATTTCAGTTCTGTTACTTAAATTAGTGTGATCTCTACTTACCTTAAAATCACATAACCTCTTCAAGTCTCAGTTATAAAATTAAGAGAATAACAATACTCAGTTCTTATATCACTATTGTTGCTGCAAATATTATCACTATTATTCCTCCTCTTTTTATGATCATTATTATTACCAGTCCCTTCATGTTAATAGTAGTAATTATTTTATTATTACCATTAATATCATCATTATTAAGTAATAGGCACTTAATGTGGGTAATATTATCTAGTTACACAAGAACCAAATGAGGTTATTGCATTAAAATCTGGTTACAATGTAGTTAGCACAATGAATGCTACATGTTAAATAATTTTTATTAGCTGTAATTGGTGCTGTCAACATGAAAATCATCACCATGACATTATCTTCATCACCATCACCATCATCAACTATAGCTGCCTCCTTGACATCTTCTACCCACCCACCCTACTTCATCATGAAAGAGCTGTTTGGGTTGGGATTGGCCTCACCTCTGATCCCAAAGGAGAATAATTCCACCCTGTGTCTACAATGACATGTTCAGGATGGCCACACAATCCAGGTGAAAGCCACTAAAACATGGATGCCTTCAGTCACAATAACTTGATAGGTGGTGAGCCAATTAGAGAAAAGCCCAGAACTTTGGTTCAGTGGTTGAAGGACAGATGATTTTTCATATAGAAAATAAATGAAAAGGAGAGATCAACACACAGAAATAGGATATTTGCTAACATTACTACTATACTGAACATCATTTTAAGATTGCATCACCCCTGGACATTTTGGGAATGTAAGTCAACAAATTCCTTTTTTATTTAAATTTTTTTTTCTTTTACCTGCTATTAAATAAAAGTTTGGTATAGTGATCATTTTTGCAATTATTTATAGTAATTGAATATTTCTAATACATTGGAAAGCTGTATAGAGTGATTCTTTAATCTCTGTGAATTTGGACATCTTAATAAAATTTTTACTGTTTATATTACTTTTGGATAAATCTTTTGGGATTTTCTAAGTCTATAATAAAGTAACTTGAAAATAATATAATACTTGCTTTCTCTTTTTCAAAATTATTCCCTTTTTTAACTAATTGCATTGGTAAGTAATTCCAGAAACATGAGAAATACTCATGGTAGGTACATTATGGTGATACTGCAACAAGCATCCTTTTTTAAAAAAATTTGATGTTAGCTGGATCTTTGTGAGATATATCAAGTTAAAGAAACATTCTTACTGCTTTATTACAAATTTTTGATAACAAATAGCAGGTCCAGCAATCAGATAATTCCTTCAAAGATGACTAATCAGAATGATGACAGAAATGATATAAAATTTCAAAAGCAAAATAAGAGCAGAATGAGATATAAAGAGAATTGAAAAAGGAAAACAAAGAGAAAAATACTTGCATTGCAGAACTTAAAATGAGTTAGAAGCAATAAAGAATCTATTTGGCAAAAATTTAAATCAGAAAAAGTGAAGGAAAAGCTTAAGAGAATCAGAAAGAAAAGCAAAAAGATAATAAATAAACATAAGAAAATAGAAGGAAATTATAGTTATAACAAACAATGTTTAGACCCAACTCTCTCTCTCACACACACACAAACACAGTGTGTCTGAAAAAGAGAAAAGGGATGAATGAAAAAACCAAAAAGTAATTTAAAAACTATAATAGAAAGAGACTTGCTTTAATTATAGGAAAATTTCAGATAAAAATACTTATAAGACATGTAAGAAATAATAATACTATCATATTAGAAAAAAAAAACCCCTGAGGAATGGGATGTTTAAGCTTTATTGAAAAGAAAACAAAATTCAGTTATTCTCATTTTGCTTTGTTCCATCAGTCCCAAATTGATTGGTAATTTTGGTAATAATCTGAGTTAGGATGAGGTCCCAGTGCTTTTGAGCCTTTCATTTTGTGCATGAGCTTTTCAATCACCTTTGGCATGCAGCTGCAAATTATACTTGTTTGCAGACTCCACCCTTCAGCTAAAATCCCATTTCAGCAATCAAATAGGGCTAGGCTTTATGCTGTGGATTTGTTTTATCTTGTGTCTTAATTGCCAGTTAAGATGAGGGTAAGCAGAAACTGCAAGTTACTTTCCCTTATGCAGTTTCTACGGAGCAGCAGGCCTTGCCTCCATCCCACACCTGAAGTAAGGGGACCTCTACCCAAGGATCTGTAAGCAGACAGACATGAAAGATAGGAAGGTTTTCCTCAGGTCGTGTTGTGCCCCAATGCACTGTGCAACGAAGCGAGAAAGCTCTATAATGCCTCTGGAGTTCCCTTCTAGTTGGTCCACTTTGTACAGTAATGAGCCAATATTCTCTAAAGTTATAGTAAGAGGATGAAGCTATTAAGAACATCTTCATGAATAAATAGCTTTTCTATCTATTCTGTCTGTCCCACCTTCCCAACTTGTCCTTCATGGAATGGGAGGATTTTTACAAATGTTTATATTGTCACATTTTCCTTGGGCTTTACTCCTTGATTCTGTCAAAACTGCATCTTTTAACTCTTTCCTTTGGTCTAACACCTTATAAAAACTGGACAGAACCCTCATGTGCGATTCACTTTGACATACCTCTTGTTATGTGTTTGTAGTCCTGTAAGATAGTGAATGGTTCGTATTACTATGTTCTGTGTTCTCATTTAAATGGAAGATAATATACAACATTTTAAAGGAAATATGAACGGCTCTTGCACAGTATATCCATCATGGTCAAATCAAGAAAGCTGAGTCTATGCGGGGTAGTTTATTATACGCATTTTAATATAGAGGAACTCATAACAAATTTGTTAGAATTGATCAAAGAGTCAATAGGATAGACCAGCAACTTCAGGGGATTGTTCTTGCAGATAAAGATGGAAAGGCAGAAGAAGAAGTGAGGCTTTTAGAGTTTGGGAGTCATGAAGTGCTCACCTAGGAAGAGTTAAAAACACAGCAGGCAGAGCTCATGACAAGCAGGACCTTGGAGGAGGCACAACCACCACTAGATACATTGCTTGAAGTAGAAAAAGAGACACACACACACACACACACACACACAAATACCCCCTAGAGTTTAATTTTTTTCAGGCTGCTGTAACAAAATATTGTGAAGCAGAGAATGCCAAGGTCAAGGCATTGGAAATTTGGTGTCTGCTGAAGACCCTCTGTGGGTCACAGCATGGCTCCTCCTTGCCCTGTGCCTCTTTTATAAGGAACTTGCCCCTTTCCGGAGGGTTCCACTCTTATGACCTAATCACCTCCAACACCATCACCCTATAGGGTAGGCTTTCAACATATGAATTTAGGAGAGACATGAACATTCAGGCCATAGCATCTGGCATTTTCTTTCCTTGTGTTTAGATCTCTGGCCTGTGCCTCTCACTAGCTGAATCCTGCTGAAAATGTGATTTCACAGGTAACAATCTTCTCATTTCTTAACAGAGCAAGGGAAAGCAGAGAATGGATCTCAGGAAGAAGAGGCATATGTGACATGCATAAATGAATTTGTGCAAATACTAAAGGCTCACAGAAACATCAAGAAAAATTTAAGATGAACAACTGACTGTTATTACAATAATGCAGTATTCTGAATCTGACTATACGTAGGCTTACCAGTGGTTTTACATTTTCAGATGTTTCTTCCAGGCCTCTGAAGTGTGGATATTCTCCAATGAATCAAGTTGGGGTAGTACTTTTGCACAGTAAGGAGAGCAGGCTGGATTTTAAGGCAAATTTTCTTAATTATGACTGGATTTTTTCTCAGAATTTTAGGCAATAGAAACTTCAGGCTGTGGCATGGCTTGAGGTTTGAAATGCTTTTTAGCTTACATAAATTGCAGCATCAATAAATCAGCATCCTGGAACTTATTTTTATTAGACAGATATAATGAACAGAGCACCTCAAGGTATACACTGTGCTGTTTTTCAAAAGCTTTCATATTAGACTTCTGTTAACTGGAAATTAGCCAAAACATTCTTATACATATTATTATAAGAAAAACGACTTACTGCCATCTCATGCATTTTTACTTCATTTCCAGCAACCTTGAATACTAAACAAAATGTCTACAGAACATTAATAAAAAAAGAAAATTCCAAACGTATGTTGGTAATCACTCTATGAACCATCCATTTATTTCCATAGTGTTAGCATGCAGAACTTCCCCAGGTGTTTCACACTTCTTAAAGGTTGAGATGTGCGTTAACTGTTCTCTTCCCACATGAGGGCATCAGCGCTCTAAGTAGCTTTAGATTTCACCTTCTTGATTTTGACTTTAAGAGCTCTGTTTTGAGAAAACAAAAACACTTTACAAGCCTCATACATCTTAGACTATATAAAATTAACATTTAGTTTATCCTGCTGAAAACTGTCCGTTCTTTTCTTCCATTCATTTAGCAGTGCCATGGTGCCTTTTTAGATGGCAAGAATGAATGGCACCCCTGTGACATTGCCACTCCCTGTGCCCCTTTATGCCTTCACAGTCCACTGGGGTCAATTAGTTTCTGTTATATTAAAATGACATGCAGAATTTTGATGAGAAGTAATACTATCACACATGTTCACTCGCAGTGAAAATTAATCCATTTTAAAACTCAGTGTATATATGTGTTCACATTGCATGGATTTATTTTCACAACTAAACACACAGCTATCACACATTACCCTTGGTTAATTCTAACTTTCACAGTTTAAGGTGGAAGTAGTTCAAAGTAATGATGTAGATACCACTGATATAGATAGAGCTCAGATATATTACTCTCAATCTAGTTATTGGCACAGGGACTAAGAGTTTTTCTGTGAGAACAATGGCTTGACTTTTTCTCTGCCAGTTGAGAATATATTAATCATCTCAGCATCCGTATTATTCCAATAAGCTCCTACCTGCCTTTTTAGCCTTATTTGTGCCTACCCCATTCTCTGATGGTGCGAGTTCTGACTAAAGAGAGAATTCATATTTGACTTTTAACACATGGCAAAGGCATCCCATGATGCATTGCTTTTCCTTGTCCTGTCATTCAACCCCCATGTGCACTGTTGAACATGGCTCTGTTTTGAGATTCACGATGGGTTCCAGAGCCTCAGATTCTTCTGACTTTACCCTGTCTGTTGAGCAGAGTGTGATCTCTCTCTGAGGGAGGATGGAAGAAGTAAAAAAACAGGTAAAAAGAAGACATAAAGGGAGGACAAAGAAATATAATTCCAATTAAAAGTTCTACATTTTTTTTCTAGCACTGTCAGTCCTTACGCAAGTCTCTCTCCCAGGCCTGTCATTGCCAAATTTCTGGGAAATTTGTAAATCTTCAAATTAATTGTAAATTCACTCATATATGATAATTACTTTGTGCACCGTTAATTAGCTTAATAAGTAAGAGAAATACCACATTGTAAGAAACCTATAATTTAGGGGACTTTCCAATGTTATCTACTGGATCAGATAATGCAGACCACCTCAGCCTAAGGATCCCAAAAATGACCAAAGTGACTCACATGCTATCCCACACATCTCTTACTTGGTTTCTTTTAAACAAGGATCAGGATACAACCCTCTGGCCCCCAAAGCATCCCTCCCTTGAATGTGTAATTCCTGCTTTTTTCAATAAATATCTGTGCTCTACTGGTACATGCTGAAATTCTTCAGCATCTCACACTTTGAGAACCCTGCTAGTCCTGAGTCAACTGCACCCCTCCCCCTTACCAGGACCATTTTCTCTGATGACATAACAAGAATACCCGAGGCGAGGCAGGTTATCTCTATTCATTGGTGCTGACTAACCCCACGTTATTGTTCACAAATGTGTTTGTGGTTCTCTTATCTTTTTGCAGCATGACACTAAACCTATATTTTTGTTCTTTTCAAGAGGAGATACTTTGCTTTTCACTCCAAAGAATAGAATAAGGAGTTTCCTTCTGCTATTTCTATGAGGTCTTTTTGTTTCTTCCCTGGGTTTGCATGCCCTCCCCCTGATACTTGATGTGTGACATGGCTCTTTATCTATTGACATTCTATCTGACAGTCCCAGCTGGCAGGTATTGTTTGCATGAGATGGTGTAGATCCAGCTTGCTCAGTCCTTGAATTCTGAGCCCCATTCCCTCTAATTCCTCTTTTTGACATTTTTATCATGTGGCTAGAGTGAAGGTGAAGAGAAATCACCAATTTTACTTTATGGATGAGGAGTCAAGTTCAGTGAGGTTAAGAGCCAATTTAGAACCAAACAGGAGGAAGAGGAGGCTATATAAAATACAACAAAGAATACACTCTCAGGCATTGGAGGGCACACTTCTGGGCTTTATTGGTACAAGAGAATTTTTAACTTGTGATTTTTCTCTTCTCTTTTCTTTTCCCTAGAAATTACAGCAACTGCTTTTTATACTAGAAGATAATGCAAATAGCAAATAAAGGCTTATGGAGTCACCAAAGTCCTTCACTGCACATGCAATAATTAACTTTAATAACTACTTTTTCCCTTCTTAGCTTTGTAATTTAGTTACTCAGAATTGATTCTGTGTACCTACAATTATTATGCACCTACTGAGTGCCAGGTGCCTAATGCCCTTCTTGCCCACATAAAACTTACTTTACAAGCCTACTTTTATAAATTCTCCTTCTATGAATTATATTTGACCTTTTCCAGAATGTTTCTTTCTGGATGAAATATGTTATTCAGGTTTCTCAAAGAAGAACTCTGTGAAATAGTTAATCCACTTTGGGAAACACACACACACACACCCACACACACACACACACACACACACAATTATAAAAAAAAATGATAGATTTGGTTTAATTTGTTAAAGTATGAAAATATGAGTGAGGTTGAGCCAACATAATTTTCTGCCTTTTCTTCTATTTAGGGTCTGATACTGGTGGCTCTGCTTAATACTTTATTCCTAACCACTGTTTTGTGTGACATCAAAGCTTTCCTCAGTTCTGTCCCAGTCTTGTATATTTTCTGATTCAATGTGAATGTTTCATAAGAACTGTTCGTCCTCCTTTTTGAAGCTTCTTCCAAAAGATTTTGAAGAACACTCAGGTCTATTCAGAGGTAGTCATGCATAAAGATGAATTGCCTTTGTTTTATGGCTGAACAACTTCCCCTCTTGGAGCACCTCAAGGGGAACATATTTAACTGACACTGTCGTGGTTTGTCTCATTTCTCTTCTCCTTCCTCACTTTCCTGGTGAACTTCATGAGTGTGAATATTTCCCAAATATCTTAGTGGTTTATTTTCCTAAAACTTCAGATGGATCTTAAAATGTGTGGGTGTGAGGGGAGGGGTGTAAGACAAGATATAATAGCCCCAAAGTTGTGTGGTCTTCATTGTACCTCATTTCTTTCTTCATGTTTCCAAGTGATTCATTAGATGAGCTAAACTTTGGTCAGCAAACATTGAACTTCAGAATTCCAACTTCATAGGCCAAAGAATTTATCTTTAGGAAAAGATTTTTTTAAAAAAAGAAGTATATATTATCCCAGAGCTCTGGGTGTTAGGGGAGTACAGGGAGAGGTGTTAACTATAGCACTATAGCGTGGACACTGATGTTTAGCTACAGTTCTAGTGGGTCTCCCAAAGACTTCTGTACTAGAAGTTTGTTCCCCAGTGTGGTAGTGTTGAGATGATAGAAACTGTAAGAAGTAGAGACTTAGTGTAAAGTAATTAAGTCTTTGGGGGCTCCACTCTCATTAACTGATTAATGATGGTCTCACAGAGTATGGTGGCTGTCCCAAGAGTGACTTCCCATGAGAATGAGTTACAAAAACACAGACCTAGCCCTTCCCCAGCTTATTGCTTCCTGTCTTGACCTTGATTTCTCCTTCTTGCACCTGTTTCCACCAAGATGTATCTCCCATATTATGATGTAGCCAGAAATCCTTTACCAGAGTCACACAGAGGCTGTTGCCATAATATCAGTCCTCTAAAACTGTGAGCTAAATAAATACCTTTTCTTCAGGTAGTACCTAGTGTTAGGTATTTTTTTAATACCACCAGAAAATGGGCTAAGGCACTAGGCTAGGTTTATACTATAAAAATCAAATGACTGAATAAATTCTCAATGCAATGCCTGCAAAAATCTTTCCTTAATCTTGCCTTAATTACCATTCTAACTGATAATTCAATAAACAATAATTTTTTATTGTTTATTTTATTTTTCCCCTAATTTCATCAATTTTTCTTTTGGTTTTGTCATTCAGTCCTGTCCTTCAGTTATAAGGTTTTTTTCCCTATACTTCGCTTGTCTAGCCTCCTCCACGTTGAGCTGATACCGCCAACATATTTTACTATTAAGGGATGCTTCTCACTTTTTCCTTCATCTCACTACTCATTTGGCTAACAATTTCATCAAACAGATCTCCTACTTTCTGTGGAGTTTGCCAAAGTCATTGTTCTTTCATATATTATTTTCTATTGATGTTTGTTTTTTACTCTTTCCTTTCTTCCTGAATGTTTGTATTTTATTTCATCTCTTCTTATTTTTCTTCACTTTCTTGCCTTATCTGATCATATAAAGGACAAGCAGGACCACAGTCCCAAGGTCACTTATATAGATTTACCCATACATCTATGGATCTATAAAACCTTTGAAGCAGAAGAGGAAAAATCAGTGTTGTTAATCAAAATCTCTAACATTAACAGTAATATTGTGCTTGAGTACCTTAAGTACTCGAGCAGCTTAACGACTCATGAGGGTCATTCAATGAACAGGCAATAGAAAGAAAAAAATTTCTTACCCATGATTGGTTGAGTTTTTTTTTTTAAATGATATCTCAGTTTTTGCTGGTGACACTAGTAAATTTGTTTCCTAACTTTTGCTGCATTAAGTTTAAACAGCATTAATTTGTTTTGCAAGAGGCAGTGGGGGCTCATCTTACAGCTGCTTTTGCACTCCTTTTTGTCTGATATAATTTATTGCTGCAAAATTGAAGGCAGGCCACATAAAGCATTTTCTACATGGAATTATTACTGGAGGTCTGGCCTGGTTCAAATAAAAGAGAATGGGACTTTCATTCTTATCACTATAAAAGTCCCCTAATTTCATGAAAACTCATAAAAAAAAGCAAAAAAAAAAAAAGTATTGTGAATCACCCTAATGACTGTATATCCTGCTTAGTAGAACTATGTTTGATGAGGACAAATTTGTACTAATAGTTTATGAGGACTCTAGGATGGCTAGTCACTTTGGTCAAGGGCTAGAAATACATCTGTGTATCAGTCAGAATGGACTGAGCTACGCTATAGCAACAAATAACTTCAAATTTCCAGTAGCATAAATTAACATGGATATATTTCTCATTCATTCTATGTATTTATTGAGGATATATAGAAGACTGCTTATTGTAATGGTTCATGTCAACTGAGTAGCTCCCATCTTAAGAGTTTCCTGTCACTGAAGGAAAAAGACCTTGTAGTGTATCAAACGAGCAATTAAATACTTTGCCCTGAAAGCGACATCCATTATTTCTGTTCTCAGTTCAGAGGTCCAATAGTCACATAAACTTATTCCACATACAAGTTTCCTTTCGAAAAGTGTAATCCTACCACATGCTCAAAAGAGTGGGCATGTGTGAATATGAGCAGGAATAACCATCACAAACTAGATCTAGGCCTAGTACTTCTCCCAGCAAGTTCATAGTCAGTAGTGTGGGAAGAACTAAGAAGGGAAGTGAAAGTGATAGAAGATAGATTCACACCAGCGTACAGACAATGCAGAGCAGTATGGTTAGGGAAATGGAACATCTAATAGGAGCACAGAGATGGAGAGCTTGCCCAGGTTAAAGGGCCCCTAAAGTTTCCTGGATGGATCTGAGGTGTTGTATGAGTCAGTCTAGTGGTAAGTATATTTCATTCAATCTTCATGACAACACTAACATGTAGGAATGAATAATACTCTTTAATAAATAGTGAAACCAAGAGTAGAATATAAGTCCAGCTCTTTCCAAATCCCCTGCTTTTAAACATTCAGATCTGAAGGAGGAGCCTCTCTTGGTAGGCTTTTTGAAAAGAATAGCAGTTATGTTTAACTTATAAGAAGCCAAGTTAAAAATACCTTAAAAGAACACCTGTGATCTCAAGCTAGGTTAATTTTGCATAGCACAAATTATAACATAATTCCAAAATACTAATTGCTACACAAGACATTACATCTATCTTCAGGGGTGAGAGGAAATCCAGTGGTGCTAATTAAATAGTGTATTTCTCTAAAAGCAATAATTGAGACTTGAATTGGAACAAAACAATTCTAGTACTCTGCTGTTCATAAACCAAAGTGAATGAATACAACAATGGTTTATTTATGTAGCACTGAAATTGTACGCTACCCAGTATCTTAGAACATGGGGAATAGGCCGAATACAAATACACAAACCTGACTGTTTATTTCTTCAGTTGGCTGTGGGCTGCCAGTGTTTAGAAAAGGATAGTGTCACTGAAGAAATTTACACAAAAAGGTTGATTCAAGTCCCCATATGTAGGAGTTTATGAACACAGAAAGCTCTGCACATCAATAAATGTAGCCATCCCCCAAACAGCACTAAAAAGATGCTGGGTTGTGCAAGCTGGCCATAAAATCGAGGCAACACACAATTAAGGGTAAAAACTGCTATATATCCTCCAACACCTAAGAGGGCAGCCACATAACAACGTTCTAAACTTGCCTACTTGCTATATGAAGTAGTAGACAATGGAAGTAAAGCATCATCTATATGATTTGGGGTGAAAATCATTGAAAACAATTTCTCTTCATTTCAATATTTTAAAGAATATATTGAGATCTTTCATTCTCCAAGCTTTCTGGCAGCACTAAAGGCAATTTCATTGCCTTTACATTGTACCAACATTGTAACAGATCAATTTCATCTTTTCATTTTCCCCTACAAATCTTCAGAGTCAGTCAGCCCAGAAGTGGGGCATCTGCTCAGTGCTTTGAGGCCTGAAGAAGATGCCTGTGTTGCCATTTCAGATATTATAACTGGCAGCCCCAACTGGCGACCTAAAACTCCCTTGTGTCTCTGCTAAGGCAACCACCTATTGATTTCCTAATTTTTCATCACCAGAAGGCATGGATTTCCGTTTTTTTTACTAATTATATACTTAATTTGAAATCAGGAAAGGGCAATGGGTAATGCATATTGTGTGTGGGTTAACCTTCTTCAGTTAACCTTCCCAGGTCCCTCTTCATGGTGAATATGAAAATAGGAAATTAACAAGGACGCAGAGGGAGGCAATTGTTATCTCTAGGACCAACCAAGAAAAGGCTCTCACATGCTTCAGAAAGGAGCACAGAGGATCTTCTTCTACCTTTTAGTGTTGGGATTTGACCCTGATAGAGAGTTTATGGTTCCAGGGCTTTGCTCTGATCTCTACCAAAATGTCTCAGGGTGGAATTGACTTATTTTCTCTTGGAGTCACTTACTGGTAGCGTTAAGAATAAATTCATTCTTGGCATCTAGGAAGATATTTTACAGATGAATATTATGTCCTGAACCAGAGGAACAGTTTCATAATGTGAAGACAGATATTCTAACTAGAAGAGGGGAGAAACAGTAAGATTACTCCTAAGAGGGAGTACATTATTTTATGGCATTCTATGTCATTTCCAGGTGTCAAGACGGCAAAGTCAGGGAGAAGGCATGTACTTGCACATGTACTCTCTGAGTTTTGTGAGTGAGAGAGAATGAGAGGAGTTCTGTTCTATTGACTGACTTGAATATTTCCTATTGGAAGAAAAAAGGAAAAAAGATAGAGGTGATACTTTCTAAGTATTAGGATTTCAGAGGATTGTTTGAATTTAAAATTGTGAAAATAGAATCATTTGCATGATAGCCCTATTTTTTAAAATCACACTTTTCGGCATATTTTATACCCAAGCCACTAGTTTTTCATGTAAAGTAGAACTAAAATGAAAGGTTTAATGTACTTATGCTTCAAAAATTGTCCCTGCAAATTTCCTTTCAATTCTGGTTGTGGACCAGTATCTGGCTATTACTTAAAAATCTCATGGGCATTTGAGCTTTGAAATTCTGAACAAAGTTGAAGAACACAGCTCCACCAAATGTCATAAGATGTGAGTTCGAGAACTTTTGAGACGTGCCCATTAATTTCTCTTTCTCACAGTCACTGCTTCTTTTTATAGCTATCCAGATTTATCTGCCTACTCATTAACACCTCGTTAGACTGGCCACCTGCCAGGGTTTGGGTCATCTGGGGACACATTAGCCATTACCTCTCCTCTTCACTGGGATCTGCTGTCACTGATCATAGATGGGGCACGTGAGAGTTCAGCAGCGGTGCGGGCTCTATGCCCATGTGCAGGTTTTTTATGCTTAGTTAGGGGATATGATTTTTGTTCTGTAGTTCTCCCACTTAGCTTGAAGTCTGTCTGTATGTGTGTGTGTGTGCGTGTATATATATATATATATATATATTTAGTTCTATATAATTCCCAATTCTGATTTAATATCCAGAAATGGATGACTCCCAGTATATTAGTTTTCTCTGCCTGCCACTAAAATCACCCCAAATTTAGTGGCTTTAACAACAATTTTTTCCTCTTATAGTACCACAGGTTAGATGTCGAACTCAACTCTCACTGGGCTGAAATCAAGGTGTCGTGGGGCTGGGTTCCTTTGTGCAAGCTCTGGGTAGAATTGTTTCCCTGCCTTTTTCCTGATTCTAGAGGCTCCATGTGGCTTGACTTGTGCCCCTTCCTCTATCCTCAAAGCCAGCAGTGGTTTGTGGAGTCCTTCCAACATCACTTCATATCACGCTGATCTCTCTTCTTCCTCCTCCTTTTACGTTTAAGGATCTTATGATTTCATGGAGGCAGCACGAGTAATCCAGGATTAACACTCTACTTTAAGATCAGTTCATTAACAACCTCAATTCCTTCTGTAACCTTAATTTGCCTTTGGCATATAAGGTAAAATACTCGCAGTATCCTAAGATTAGTATGTGGACCATTTGAGAGACCATTTTCCCACTTGCCACATCTGGTTAGTTTTTCAGATTCGAAAATGTATTGAATTAAAACATATACCCCAAAAGGTGCATAACTGGTAAACAGGTCAGTGAATTCTCATGAAGGGAACACACTCCTGTGCTTTTTTGATAAGGTTGCAGATAGAAACAGAACCTCACTGTTCTCCTGAAAGATTTTCTTAGAGTCCTTTCAAGTCATCATCGGTATCCCCAAAAGGCAACTATCTTCTTGACTTCTAACACTACAGATTCATTTCAACCATTTTTAAACCACTTTATTGAATTATAATATATATATCATGCAATTCACAAATTCAAAGACTATGATCCCATGGCGTCTAGTGTCTTCACAGAAGTGTGCAATCATGGATACAATCAATTTTGGAATATTTTTTTATCCCCCAAAATCTACACCCCTTAACTGCTAAGCCTCATCTTTTACCACTACCCCCAGCCTTAGGTAAACATTAATCTCTTCTCTCTCTTCAAAATTCACCTATTTTGAACATTTCATGTGGAAGAAGTCATACCATATGTGTTGTTTGTGACTGGCTTCTTTTGCTATGCATAATGTTTTAAATGTTCATCTGTGTCGTGACATGTATTAATGCTTCATTCCTTTTTGTTGCTGAATAATATACCACTGTGTGGATCTATCATATTTTATTATGCATTCACCCATGAGTTAATATTGGGGCTGTTTGCACGTTATTTTATGAGCAATGCTGCTATAAATATTTGTGAATAAGGTTTTGTTTGGATATGTGTTTCCATTTCTCTTGGACATATTCCTCAGAGTGGAATTGTTGGATTAAATAAACTACATGTTTAAATGTTTGAGGAAATGCCAAAATGTTTTTCAAATTAGTGGAACTATTTTTCCCCCACCAGCAATTGGAAATATAAGATTTTCTATTTCTTCCACATCCTTGCCTATACTTTTCATTGTCTTTTTAACTTCAACCACCTTAGTGGGTGTAAGTGGTATCTCATTGTGATTTTGGTTTATATTTCCTCAATAACTAATAATGTTCAGCACCATATCATGTGCTTATTGGCCATTTGTATATCTATTCATACATTTTGTCTACTTTTTTTTGGATGGTCATTTTATTATTAAATTTTGGTAATATATTATGTAATCTAAGTGCACCAGATATATAATTTACAAAACTTTTATTCTAGTCTTTGAGTTGTCTTTATACTTTATTGATAGTTTTCTTTGAAATACAAAAGCTTGCTTTTTTTTGTTTGTTTTTGTTTTTGGTAGTGGGGATTGAACCCAGGGGCACTTTACCATACAAAGGACTACATTCCCAGTCCTTTGTATTTTCAATTTTGAGACAGGGTCTTGCTAAGTTGCTTAAGACCTTGCTAAGCTGCTGAGGTTAGCCTCAAACTTGCAATTCTCTTGCCTTGGCCTCCTGAGTCACTGGAGATTTCAGGTGTATGACACTGTGCCAAACTGAAACAAAAAAGTTTTTGATTTTGATGATGTTCAATTTATCCTGTGTTTGGTTTGTGTGTGAGTATGTGTGTGTGTGCATGAAATATTTTGGCATCACATCTTTAAGAATCTCTTGTCTACTCTAAGTTCATAAATATTTATACCTACATTTTGTTCTTTGATCCATTTCAATGTAATTTTGCATGTGGTGTGAGGTAGGAGTCCATATTTCTTTGGAATATGGATGTCTGGCACTATTTGTTGAAACTTTTTCCATTTTATCTGGTTTTAATGGAGTTTTGCAGGCTTTTTCCCTATAAATTTTATATATGTTTGCATGTAGTCTTCTCATGGCCCCTAATATTCTGTGGTATGAATATATCATCACATATTCATCCATTCTACCCTTGCTGGGCACTTGGGTGGGGTCTATCTGGGAGCTCTTATAGGTCATCGCTGGGTTTGTGGATTGTGTGGTGCCTGAACTCTATATTAAACTCCAGCTTTAGTACAGGGATAGGTCCTGGGCATAATAGGTATAGAAGAAAATCTTGGAGATTCAAGTAGGGATTTCATAATATAGTCAGCATTCTGAGTTCTTTCCTGTCCTAAAGAGATATTGCATAGCAGCTACACTGCAGAACTTCCTTGGGGAATATTCAAGTTTGGAATAACAACAAGAGATAATAATGAAAAGGTGGTAGTGGGAGATTATTGTTAGGAGTGTTTTCTAACAAATGCTCTTTTACTTTATTTGTTCAAGATTTTGGCATTTTTGCATTTGTTCATGCGCTGGGAAGAACTCAATATAAGGCACAGACATATTAACATATAAATAGGAAATTGGCTTGATGATTCTTTGATGTTCCGTGTACAATAGCTTACAGAGAAAAGAACCTTGCCCAGAATCCTAGGAGTCACTGAAAATCCTCAGAAGAGGTGGTATATTATCTACACTAAGAGGTGATTGGTGGGTAAAAGTCCCTAGATTTGGTGCATTGATTGGAAGAGTAATGATACAGACAGAAAATAATGCCGGCTATCTACTAGGTAGACTTATCATATGCTAAGAACATGAGGTGAGTCCATGTTTTACCCAGAACTGGATTAGACTCTTTTTCACTTTCCTGGATTCCTTAATATCCTTCTGTCACTGGAAGGTTTTTTCCAAAGCTACTTAGCATCATAGCAAGGTGGAGGTTCTTGAGTTTTCTAGTTACCCAATCTCTACTCAGAGAACCTATAGAATGAATATCAAAGAGGTGAAAAAGTAAAATGAAGCTATCATGGAAAAAAAGATGTTAAAACAGACAATTGTATTTCAATATACTTGGTTTTCTTTATACTAAAATGTATTTAATATGTATTTTCCTTTATAAATTGAACAAGCTTATTATCAAAAGGGATCCATAGTCATCATCAGGGTGCTAAAGAAGCCCACAGAACAAAAGGTTAAAAATCCGTAGCTTACAATCCAAATCTAAAATTGAATTATGCTAATAGAGTCAGATGCATTATTTCTGCTGAAAGGAAGCTACTCCTGAAAACTGGTTATTAGCATGGGTTGATGTGAAAGATCAGTTCTTCCTTTCATTGGACTGGTTCCAATGAATTTTGGCAAGTGGAAACATCTGGCACAGAGGCGTCCACCTAGCTTGGTTTACTTCTGGGTAACTAAGTCTTCAAACACTCCGTTATGAAGAGTGTACCAAAGGTCTATGCATCTTTGTTGTAATTTTTTCCTGCACTCAAGTTCCTCTGAGTCATACTTTAATTTTCTTTTCTTCAAGTGAAACTAAAACCCTGAATAGAATATAGCTTTTTTCCTTATAAGGTTGCATAGTAACAGCTATCTTGATTTCTCCGGAAACTATAAGCCATAAACCTATAAACCTTTAATCACTACAAATCCAGTTTCAACAAGAAATAACCTGGACGAGAGGAGGTGGAGGTGGGCAGATGTATAATCCGCTGGTTGTTTTCCCAAGAGGATCATTTCTTTCTCCTTTAAGCAGATGTCAAATTGGAGTGGTACGGCCTTTCTGCAGGATTACTAGGGAGTGTCTGACACAGGAAGTTCATCTCTGTGTATCACATTAGGAAATAAAATTAGCTTTTTCCTGTTACTTTTCATCAAAATACACAGATTCTGATTATTCAAATATAATTAGATTTCCGTTCTTAGAGTACACTTTGCTGTGGGTTTCTGGGTACTGCTGAAAAAAAAAAAAAGGGAGGGGGCTGAAATGCAATCATCAGGACACTACAAGAACCAACCAGCCTCAGTGCTGTATTTTGGTGAGCATCTTACTTCAGAGCAGAGAATGAAGCTAATTTTATGCATTGGTTTTGACAGAAGAAATAGTTGGGCTAATGCCATTCTGGGAAATAAGAGTTCAATATTCAAAGGAGTACTTTTACTTTAAACTTTTTAGATTTTTGAGAACAATTTCTATTTGTCTAGACCAGGAATTAGCTAACTATAGTTTATGGGCCAAATCTAGCCCACCATCTTTTATAGATAAAGATTTTTGGAACACATTTCCTATCGTTTGTTTAAATGGTGTCCATGGAGTAGCTTTTGCCCTACAATGAAGAGCTGAGTAGTTACCACAGATCCTATGGCCAATGAAGCCTAGAATATTTACTCTCTGGTCCTTTATTGACCCCTGGTTTAGACTACAAGATGTTTTCTCTATCAGAATGTTTATGAAAAAAGAATATTTAATGGCTTAAGAAAGTCAGTAGTGTTCATTGGTTTCACAGTTAGTCTGATTTGCTTGAAGACTCTTGAGGTCAGCTGTTGCTTCCAATCATCCCTTTGTAAGTCATAAGGGACCTATAAATTCTCTGAGATTACAGGGATAGTTGTCTTGGTCATACTTCTGTCTATATTCAAGGCCTCATAAGCTAACCAGCAACATATCTAACAGGGTACAACCAGAGTGCTGAGTCTACATGGCAGCTGCAGGTGTTCTGGAAAAGCTAATAATTTGTTGTCTCTTCAAATTAATGTTCTCAAACTATATTTTCAAGATGTATTTAGGAGAGAGATTAGGTGTAGAGTGGTTGAGAGGAGAATAGGAGGACCCTGATAAGAATCTTGACAGAGATACTTAACAAATTTTTCTGAGAATATGACTGCATAACTATTAGTAAACACAAGTATCATTATGTATATTTTTTTACTTTGTGTTAGTCTATGAATAAATGCATCATGAAAAATATCCTTCAGAATTCTAATAAAATAAAATACGTAAAGTAGGTTAAGGAAGATGAACCTTACTTAGCCTGTTGTAGAGTGGGGGATTCTCTGGGGAAGCCAGCAGGTTAAGAAAAGAAAAAAAAAGTAACCTCCACAGGTCAGGACGGAGGACAAGGGATCTAAAAGCAGCATTACTGATGAGATCAGAAGTCAGGTGTGACTGAGAAAGCAAATTTAGGCTGCTAGGAAGAAGGATATGTGTACAGTTGTGAAGCTGGGAATGAGGGCAGATTTGGGAAAGTTCACTTCCCTCCTGTGCTCCATTGCTTACATTATCCTTAGGATTCACTCTGTCTTTTTGGCACAGAAATAAGAGATGGTACAGGCTTTCCTATACGTCTGCTTTCTTCAGCTTATCTGAGACTTCAGGGGGTTGTAGGAAAGCAGTAGAGTTTGAAAAGATAAGACTCAAGAGAAGAGCAATGATTCAGCTGACCAACGGAGAACACAGAAGGGATATTGCTGCAGTGCTTATGCTGAATTAAAAGAATATCACAACCTGCGGCATTCACTCAGCTGACATCTATCTATTAAGTGCCTACTACTGTGAGGTTTTGTGTGAATAAAAAATACTGTTGGGAATTAAGAAATAAGGCCCCTTCCACCCTCTTCAGAAATCTACCTGGTTCTTATGCAAGTATCAAAGTGAAGCTAATACAGATAAACTCTGGCAAATCTTGCCAACAATCAAGTTATATTCTCATTCCTAAACTTAAGGCTCATGTTTAGTAATCCCAACAGCTTCCTCAATGTATTTCCATGACAATCTGTGGTTGTTTCCTTTAGAGGTTGAAATTTAGCCAGGTGCAGTGTCACATGCCTTTAACCCTAATGCCTTGGGAGGCTGAAGTAGGAGGCAAGCCTGCTCTAAAGCTAGCAAGACTCTATCTCTAAAAAATTTTTTTGAAAGGGCTTGGGATGTAATTCAGTTGTACAGTGACCTGTGTTCAATCCCCAGAAATGCAAAATGAATAAATAAATAAATAAATTAATTAATTAATTAATTAAATTAAGTTTTATAGAAAGGAATAGGAAAAAAAAAAAATCTCCTGCCCTTCTAATACCAATAGTGAGAGAGAGAACCAAGGAAACCAGTGTTTATAGGATGAGTGATTAGTGCTGTTTTTGCTACTGTAAAGCATTATGCTTAGGGTGCTTGGAGTAGGGTACCTAAGAAAGTGTTGGGGCTTTGATGTGGAGTGTGATCAGGGGAGTCTCTCCTTAGAGACTATGAAATGAATCTTGAATGGTAAATAGGAGGAAGTCAAAGGAACTCAGGGAGGGGAGGCAGCCCAGTACTTCAGATATATATGCAAGGGAGTTATCTTCCCAGAGGCAACACTTAATCAATGGAGGATAGAAAGTGACAGATAAATTTTCTTCACTCTTGTGCTCTGGGTAGGGACACATAGGAGGTTGTCTCTAGGCTTCTCAGGGAATACCAGTGACTGCAGCCTCTTGGCTCACAGCAGTGACAGTGGCAGTGTACCTATGTCCTAGCTTTTCTTTATTCCCTTTCTCAGGCTTTCAGAACCCTCACTCTTATTCCTTTTTAGGCACAACAAACAGCTGCCTGAGAGCACTGTGGTGGCACCGTGCACGCATGACACTGCCAGAAAATCCCTAGCTGGAGAGCAGACTCCTGTGGACAGTATGGAGATGGGCTGTAGAGTTAGGCAAGGACAGGATCAGAAAAGGCCTCAGGTTCCAAATGAAGGAGTTAGGGCTGTGATCTGAAGGCAGTGGGAGATTCACGGAGTTTTTAGCCATGGAATGACATGGTAGCCTTCCTATTGAAGCACTTGTGTTCCAATTGAATGCCGACTATATCAGACCCTAAACAGCCTTGTTCATCACATGCAAGATTTCCTAGCAAAAGGCTCCAGGCATCTCAAGATGGTTCTTCTAAACACACCTTTTTAGTACCCAAAATAGATCCACTATTACATGTAAAATGTATTTGGAAAGTGGAATTTAAAACATTTAAATAATTTTATAATACTAAAATAAATATATAATCATAATAGGAAATGAAGCAAAGTAATAAAATTAAAATTAGCCTTAGTCCTATTGCTACAGGCATATTGTTGCAATGTTGATATAGTATTAATGTTTTACTTTATTTTTTCCAATTGTTAATTTATGTATGTGTATTTTGTGTCACATACTGTATTGCATATTCAAATTTGTGTCTTCTGTCATTTAATATTATGCATGAACACTTCCCAAGGACATTAAATATTTTTGAAGTCATGAATTATGATGAGCACATAATAGTCCGTTATATGGATGTGCCATAATTTAATGAATCTTCAATTGTGGGACATTCAGTTCATTTCCAATTGTATGCTATTATAAATAATGGTGCATTATTTTCTTGTGCCTTAATCTTTGTCTGAATTTATGACCATTTCCTTAGGAAATGCTTACTGCAAGGCTCAAAGGAATACTTTTTAATTCTTTCCTGGATAAGGCAAGACCCAAATAAATAAATTAAATATGCTTAGAGTACAAAAATGTAAAACAAGAATGTTTAGAATATTCTGGATATGTATTTCTGAATTAATTTATAGAAAGACTTATCAGCTCACTCTTTTCATAATATTTATTGCATAAAACTATTTTGTCACCCTTCTTTCTATATTGTAAAGATTGTTATCCTTTAAAAATCTTGGTTATTTGAAAAATGAAAATTTCAATGTAATTGAAATTTATATTGCATTCACAATTTATCCATGAGGCTTAGGAAAACAATTTTTGCTTTATCATGATTTATGTATAAGATGTTGAATATCTAATATCTTACTAATAATGGTAATTAAATATCTATCATGCTTAAGACAAAATCAGAAACTTCCTGAGGTACTGGGTTGTCCATTCACCTATCTGAACTAATCAGTGTAACTTAGACACTTCAGTAAAACAAAACAAAATAAACGCTCTAAAATGCAGGACCTTCCCCAATGAAAGCTTGGTTTTCTCTCATGCAGTGGTCCAATGTGGATTGGGTTGGCAAAGGCGGATTGATGGAAGGCTCTGTCCACTCTGTCTCTCAGATACATTGTGGGCTCCAATCCACTTCTTTTGGTGTTACCTCTGACTTCTAACTGTGATGGCCCTGAACAGTTTGCTTGTAGCACCCCTCCTTCAGCTGCACAGTATTCCTCTTCCTATTCTTCTTGGGGCTCTTTGGACAACCTGGTACCCTGGGGAGGCATGAGAGGATCTCACACTATCCTAGTGCTTGTTTAGTTTAGAAGGGCAGGAGAATTAACACCCCTACAGGCTGCATTTGGCTGGTAAGAGATTAGAGTTGAGGGACTGGGGTGGTGGCTCAGTGGTAGAGCACTTGCCTACCATGCGTGAGGCACTCAGTTCCATTCTCAGCATTACATATAAATAAATGAATAAAATAAAGATATAAAAAAAGAGATAATCTCTAAAAGAGAGAGAGAGAGAAGATATTAAAAAAGAGATCATCTGTAACAGAGAGAGAGAGAGAGAGAGAGAGATTATAAGAGAGAGAGAGATTAGACTTGATGTGCAGATGTTACCATCTCCCAACCTTTGGGCAAACAGCACTGGGAGCATTCAGTAGACCTTTCAAGGGAGCTCAGAAACAATGTTCATGACCTGAGTAATGAACCTTTATAATAGTTTTCCTCACTATCTCTGCTTCCTCATCCTGTTTTCTGGCATCACTGTCCAGATAAATTCTTTGTACCAATGTCCCTTTCTGAGCCTATAGTGTTAGGGGAACTCAACCTAAGTTCTTCAGGGATAATGGTTCTTTCAGTCTGGTGGCTTTTCTATTTTCTAAATTCTCCAAGAGGGAATGTGGGAGTGTGGAGGATGTATGGGAGGATGTATGGGTGACCTGAAAGTGGCAGATATCATTGCTGCCCAAATGTTGTGGACAGATTTCAGTCACATGGGAGGTGGAGAATTATGGACTAGCTATGCTCCTCCAAGGAAAAGAAGACGGGAATTAATTAAGGAACACATAGCATCCTCTATCACACTGTCTTAGTAAGTTTCAAACTCTTATTTCAGTTTCCTAAGAAACAGAAATTGCTTCTTCCATCAGTGATAGGGAAATACCAAAGATACACTGCTCCACCTCAAAGTGTTAGAAATTAGGACAATGGTTTTTACTTTATTCTGGACATGTAAAACTTGTTCTAGTTTTTACCCTTGGAAATTATGGCTTCTAGATTCTTTCAAAGGAGTTTATGTTTGCTAAATCTTACATAGCTTATCTCCTGTGATTGCAGGTTTTCTTATTGTCCTTAAACATTCACTGAGCTACTAAAGTGGTGGTCTTAATCACAATATCCTAATATACTTTTAGCCAATGAATATTTTGAATACTTACAAGGGCCTTTGTACCAACATAGAAATTGATGTGAAGCTTAACCTGGTAATTCAACTTATTAACTGTGGAGATGAACAAATCAATTAAATTCTCCAAGACCCAATGCTATCCTATGTAAAAATGTGAATAATAATATTTATCTTACATCTTATTTTTTAGTTCTTATACAAAGGAATCTAGATATATAGTACATAGTCAGAAAATGAATTACCTTTCCAAAATTCCTTGAGTGTCATTAATTTCCATGAGAGAGAAGAAATCAAATTTTATTATTTATTAACCAATCCTCCTTTCTCATTGTCTTATTTTACTGATGTGTATTTAAATTGAGAGAAGAACTAAATTGACAAAAAATATTTGAAGAGATTTTTAGGGAAGAAAAGAGAAAGGAATCATAAACCAGATGATAAAAGAGAAAAAAACTGTGAGGAAACAAAAATATCTAATTTTTAATGTTATGGCCATCTGGCGTATGATGTGAATTCTCCATTGCTATAAGACATTAGTACAATTAATATAAATAAAGTTGCTAATGCCTTAGAGTTATGTTTTGTCTGAGCTATTACACATAACTGAATCTGGTCTGATGCAGGCTTAGTAATCTAAACAAGGGCAACTAATATGAGCTGGAAATTTTGAAATATCCTCTTTTTCTGAAGAATTTTATGCACTTTTGAGTTTAGAAAATCTAAATCTAAAATTCAGATGAGAAGTGAAACCCAGAACTACCCTGGAGATGGGATATGCAGTGATAGGACTGAATGAAATTTGTTTCTTCCTTTGGTCCAAAGATCATGGAGTTTGCAAATCCATAAGAAGCTTACTAAAATAACTGACATTATTTTTCAGAAGGCAGTAACCTAAGAATGTGGGATTAGAAAATAATTAGACTTCTATTTGAACACCAGTTTGGTACTTATTTTCTGAGTGCCGTTTTTTCAGGTTGGGTAACCTCTCTAGTCTCAAATTCCTCCTCTGTAAATAAGGATAAGGATACCTATCTTGCAGAGTTTAGAGTAAGGACTGAATAAGTGAATATAGGTAATACGCTTGTCATAGATTTTGGCAAATAGTAGATAGCAGCTTATTATTCATAACAAATAATAATGAGTTTAACACTATGATATATTAGGTCCTATATGTGATCATAGAATACTGAACAATTGACAAATTATATCCTCATTCCCTATTATGGTTTGGATATGAGGCATTCCCCAAAAGAGCCTGAGTTAATGCAGGAATGTTCACAGATAAAATGATTAGATTGTGAGAGTTATAGCCTAAACACTTCATCTTAGTTTGAATGGACAAAGTGGTAACTGTAGGCAGGTGGGGCATGGCTGGAGGAAGAGAGTCACTGGGGGCATGCCCTTGGAAAGGAGAATCTTCTTGCGGTCCCTTCCCCCCTTTTCTGACACTGCTTCCTGGCATCTAGGAATGGAGCAGCACTTATCTGCCATGCCCTTCTACCATGATATGCTGCCTTATCTTGGGCCCAAAGCAATGGACTCAGCCACCTATGTACTGATACCTGTGAAACTTTGAGCCCCAAATGAACTTTTCCTCTTCTGAATTGTTCCTGTTGGGTATTTTGGTCAGAGTGATGAAAACATGACTAACACACTTCACAGGGTAAATGTAGCTTCTTTTGGCACCCATGTTTATTCTTCCTTACAAATACCTGAGAAGGCTATTACAGATGATTTTTTTTTGTGTGTGTGTGTGTGTGTGATAAAATTATAAAAACTATTCTTGGAGACATCAGTCTATAAAACTTATTCATTAACTGTAAGAATGAGAAATTGGATGAATTCAGCCCCACCTTGTGCATGCACATGTTGTCATGGTCAAGGTACTGAGGAGAGGTGGAGAAAGTTTAATGATTCCAGAGTCAACACTACTCATATGTTTTTAGTTTAGAATGTTGCAGTAAGGTGCTACTTTCCACATGCTTTCCCAGTTCAAGGCATTGACTGATGGGACAAGAGTGGGAGAGAATGTGGAATGGGCAACCAAACTGCTATGCTTTCGTTCCTGGTTTGGAGTCCTGCCATGCATCATTTTCACAGCCTTTTGCTCTTCCATCTGCACAGAGGGAAGGTCGGAGCTACTATCAGCATCATAACTGAGTCAGTTCCAGTAATGATGTGACAGCAAATGTTTGGGGATTAATGGTGTTCCTGTAAAAGATATGTTCACAACCTAACCCCCAGCCTCTATGAATGCCACCTTATTTGGAAGAAAAAAGAAAGGAACTTTGCAAATGTAATTAAGATTTTAAGATGAGGAGAGCATCCTGGATTATCTGGGTGGGTCCTAAATCAGGTGAAAAATATTCTTATAAAAGACAAAAAAGAAGGAGGTAATGTGATCATGAAGGCAGGTTTTAGAGTAATGTGGTCATGGACTAAGAAATGCTCAGGGCCACCAGAAGCTAGAAGAGGTAAAGAATAGATTTCCTCCAAAAACTCCCAGAGGGAGCATGAATGATAGATTCTGAACTTCTAGCCTCCAGAACAGAAATTTCTAGCTTCTAGTACTGTGAAACAATAAATTTGATTGTTTTAAACCACTGAGTTCGTAGTAATTTTTTAAAGCCGCCTCAGGAAACTAATACAGATTTTGGTACTGGGAGTGGGCTGCTGCTATAACAAGTATCTAACAAAAAACAGTGGCTTTGGGATTGGGCAATAGGTCGAGGTTGAGAGAATTTTTGTCACACACGTTAGAAAAAGCCTAGAGTAACTTGAATAGATTATTGGTAGAAACAAAGATCAGGGTAGCAGGAAATGAGGAACATGTTAATTTAATGAAAATGGCAAGAAAAGCAATCCTTGTTACATAGTAACAGAAAATATGGAGGAGCTTTGTTCTAAAGTTGTGTGGAACATAGAATTTTCAGCAATGAACCCCGATTCTCAGCTAAGGAGGTTTCATAGCAAAGTGGTCAAGGTGTGGTCTGACTTCTTCTTGCTGCTTATCATAAAGTACAAGAGGAAAGAAAGAAATTAAGAAAGAGACCATTAGCTGAAAATAACCAGCACCTAATGATCTGGGGAATCCTCAGCATATCCTAATTGCATTTGATGCCGTAACAGGATTTGCAGGCTTCTACTCACTCTCATACTTCTGCCATCAGCCTGTGAACAAGCCCGTGCTATTCTACTGGACAATCAGAGATGCCCTGAAGGAGAGTCCAACTGTCCAAACCAAAGCCTTTCTAAGACAGCTACCAGACATCAGACACCCAAATATGTGTGAGCCCAGCTCACCAAAGAATAGTTACCTAATCTTCAAGTGACTGAAGTTCATGAGCAAATCCATCTGACAGAGACTCTGGAGTAATAATGATTCCTTATTATTTGAAGGATCTAACTTTTGGGATGGTTTGTTAAGCAACAGTTGCTAACTGATGCAGAATGCAAGATGACTTTTTCTGCAGGTTATTGAGGAAGACTTTAATTTCCTGGGATCAAATGAAAGTGTATGGGAAACTCTATGGTCAAATATGGCTTCAGTATAGGAAGGTTTTACATAACATGGAAGAAGAAAGTAATAGAACTTGCCTTTAAGCTGTATTGATATAGCAAGAACATTATTTTTGTTTTGGTATCCATATCTAGGGTGGGAATCAGAGATGATCACTAAGAACAGTTACTATGAATTTACAAAGATAAGAAATGAGTTGGTTAGATTAACAATATGGAGAAGAATTGGCAAAAGGGTTTTCCAAGCATAGGTTTCAGCTTGAGCAGAAGCCAAGAGGCATTTGTGCTCGATTCATTTTTAATATATAAGCAAGTATCCACAGCCATCCCTCAGTGCTTTGCTTCATTACCATCTTTAAAACAACACCCAAGATGTCTAGGATGCCAGCTGCTAGCCTCCCCCACACTTCCTCTCCCCTTCCTTTAACCTACAAAAACACTGTCTGCCTATAAGTTGTAAGTCATTTTGCAGAGGAAATTGGGTGTGCAAATCCCGAGATTAGACAAACATCCCTCATTAAAAGTTGTAATCCACTGGCCCTCCACGTTGACACCTTAATTCTGAACTCTTAACAGCCTGAGCACACTCAATAGCCCTGAACAGCTCCACCTTCTTCATCTCATTCCCAGCTCCCTCCCCCTCCTTGCTTGAGTTGCCACCAGAAAATGACATAGTCTTCCAGATGGGGTAACAGGGCCTTCTCTTACTTGCAGTGATAATAATGTTTTCTCAGTTTTATTACAGTCTCTTGAGAGTGGGACTGATTTGCATATTCCCTAACACTTAATTAACGATGTCACCTTCCCAGTGCCTTGAAAACAGTTTGCATTTTTTTCTTCCTCCCCGGGCAGACCTCCAACAGTTACCTCCCACATTTTCTGCTGCAGTCCTTTTTATTACTTTAATGACAAATAATTGGACAGATTCTGAGTAATGAGGGTGAGAGCCAAAGGACTGTTGCAAGGGAGACGGCTGCATGTTACAAGACACTTTTAGTGGTCTCTAAATCAGACAGACAAGTAGAGTAATGATCATCTTGCCATAATGAGACACAATTAAGAATCACTGCGGCAAATGACAGAGCAGTTCATTGAGCAGTAACCTCCTTCCTCACGTTCTCTCTCCCTTTTTTTCCAAAGGAGATCGAAGCTTAATTATAGCATTGCCATTTGCAATGCTATCCTTAAGACTGTGTCAGCACTTCCAATACAAATCACATATTTTCAAGGGTTTATTACTTAAACACAAAATACTGGCTCCATTTGAGATTCAGGGTGTGAGATCTTGATCTAAGAAAGTCAGAAAGTATAGATTCTCAGTGTTAGGAAAGGTCTTACTGGTGCTCTGTTTATATCTGATCCTTGAATGTTACATTTAGATTAAACAGATTAGGGTGTTCGGGGTGGATTTCTAAGGAAAGGCCCTTTTGTCCAGTGTTTCTCAAACTTTGGCATATGTCAGGACAATAGGCAGGTCTTATTATAGCAGATTGCCTTGCTTCACTGCAGGTTTCTGATTCAGCAATTTGGGATAGGGTTTATATTTGTGAAAAGGCCCCTGAAGATGCTGCCAGGCTGGTCCAGGTACCACATTTTAATAACCATTCCATTTGTTTTTACCATTAATGGGAGTCAAAAACAAAACTCCAAACCATCAAACCATAGATCTCAAAAGTTAGTGATGCTGCTTTTTATTTAAAACAGCACATCAAAAACCATGTAGAAAATAGAGTTCTCTCCAGAAACGTACCCAGTGGTTCCTCTACACTATAAATGGTGTCTATTTTTTTCCAGCAAATTCTTTAACAAGATAAATCAAAAATTAAATGTATGTTTGATGAACCACTGAAATTTCAGTTGATAAATTCTTTTTTATTACTCTACAAGTCTTTACTTTCCCTTTCCTAATGAGCTGAATGCCCATTGGAATATTCCTGTACAAGTTTTCCTTTTCCAGAGCTACCTCTCTCTCTCAAAATTTAGAATGGCCAAAACATTTCTAATTTATAAACATACCGAAATGGTAACAAATATTAAAAAGTTTTCCCAAAGTCATAGATATTTTGTCATAATGGTAGAAACATCTTTGTGGGTGCCTATTCTATCAACTTACAATATATTCATTTTATATTTGTGAAAGGACAGATCCAATGCCATTGTATTAATTTCAAATTTTTTTGTGATTGTTTCAGAGCTATGTAATTTGCTGACACATGCCAAAGTTTGAGAAGCACTGGACAAAAGGGACTTAAAAATCTGCCTCAGACATTCTAATCCATGTAATGTAAACTTAACATTCAAGGATCAGATTTAAATAGAGCACCTCTAAGACCTGTCCTAACATGGAGCTTCTTCATTTTCAGATTCTTTTGGATCTGATGTCAGGATCTGATGCTCTAAATTTCAAAATTGAGCCAGTTTTTATGTTTAAGCACTAAATCAGTTGGGGAAATTAGAGAATAATTCATCATTTGTATACAAATATTTTTAGAAGAATGTGGAATCAAGGTCATCTCCATTTCCTTTTCTTAGAAGTCACATTGCAGCTAGTGAGGTGCATTATACTACACACATGTTTAATGAGTAATGTCAAATAAATTTTAAAAAATGGAAGCCTTTGGTATTAACTGTCGATGTATCTGTGGAAGCATACTCATGAGTGAAGGCAAGTAACCTTTTTCTTCTTTCATTGCATTTACTAAGCCTACCAAGTTTTCTAGCATTGTGAAGATGTCACATAAAGACAAGCGGGTCAATAAAAGTACTTGAATAATTCAAAATAAAAAATTGTGTTGATTAGCAACATTTATGAAATTCAGATGCCCAAAGTTAAATATCTATAGTACTTGTGGCTGTCACCTATAGGCACATAGGAGATCCTGAATATACACCTAGTGGTTATACTAGTCAAGATAGGTTAAGTTATGCTGTAGTAACAAAACCAATAAAAAAGTTTCATACAGGTTTATTTTTCTGCTCATGTAAAATCTATTGTGGGTCCAAGTGAAACCCAGGGCAATGTTCCTCCATTTAGGAACTCAGCTAATCAGACTGCTTGGATGTCTTGGTCCCTCCATCTCTGCTGAGACCACCTCAGTCATGTTGGCAAGGGAAGAGAATGCTCAAGCGCTGTGCATTGGCAAAGAAAACTCAGCAGTGTCAACCTGTATCCTGTATGGGCAGAATGAGTCATGCACCTTTGCCCAATTCCAAAGTGGCAGGGAAAGGTAATCCTCTTACATGTCCAGAAGACAGACTGAATAAATATAAGCATTGGAAAGCTCTACCATAGTGGTTCATACAAAATATCCTTTGTGAGTAGTCTACACAAAATTAACTATTCTATATAGAGTCTATCTTCACTTTCTAATTGTGTGGTAGGAAACTTTTGTTATTCTTGTTAATTGTTTCTATTCTGCACTTTTATTATTGAAACATAAAGCCTTAACCATCCTGGACAGATATAGTTGACCATAGTTTACAAAGTGTGTGTGTGTTATACAAATATATATGTTTATAATATATATTAACATATAATAATATCAGTTAATATATAATCCTGCATAATGTATATGGAAAGGTGTTACTTTCAGAAAATGGACTATTCGGTTTAGAAACTTCCTTAAGTTTTTCCTAGATATATAAGCACTGAAGGTAAGACTACAAACCCAGATTTCCTAAATAAGTACTATATTTATTAAACTATACCATCTTATCATTTTTGTCAGAACTCTTTATGATCATTTCTATCAAATAATAAAGTCAAATTTATTTAAACATGGAATATTCTGGGTCTGGTTTGCTTTTAGAGTTTCAGATTCAGTTTAGGGTGTTTATGAGGTTTGGAGTTGTTTTGTCATAAGTTTGCTTTAGAACTCATTAGTTAATAATTTCCTTACAAGTCTAAACTGCATTCTGATTTTATCCCATTTTATTTGATCCTCACGTGTGCTTTTAAAATTCAAGATTATTGGCTATTAAATTAATTTTATTAAATTCCTGTAATTACAGGGTCTTAGCTAATGCAGTTCTAATATGTACCATTTGTACTTCTTTACCAGTAAATTGAGATCTGTCAACTTTTATAGTGTCATTTTATAGTTCGTTTTACTCCAGAACTTCAGTGCTTTTTACATTAGCCTTAGGAGAAACTAAACTCCATGGAACTAGGTATTTGCCTTTTTACCAAGAGAGAAAATAAGGCCCACTTGGGGGCCCTATTGCAACTTCTCCAGACCATTTACTTCCCTCTTGGTTCTGGTAGCATGCCCATCAGCATTCAGAATTGATTTTCTCATATCAAAGTGAAATGTGAATGCAATTGTAAGCTATATAAATGTCCACCCACAAAGTCCAGTATACAAAAATTACAGCTTTTTTCTTCCTCTTTATCTAACTCAGGCTAGATACTTTTACAAGCTACTGTTCCATAGAAGTGGTAGAAACTTAACTTCATTGTATTTTGAGTAATTGTAGTAGGTGCTGTCTGTACCTCTTCTGTACCCTTGGCATTTACCGTTCCCATTCATGCCAGTAGTGTCTTACTGCCAACTTCTGTAGATCTCTACTTGAGGATTCACTTGCTCATGCACAGGCAGAGCAAAATGGAATTCATGAAGTAACCTTCAAATAACTATGGATTGAAGTTAGAGAAAATATATTCCAGCTTTCTGTCCTCTCAGGTGGGAAACTGAGGTATATTCCACACTATTCATAGATTCCTATTGAAATTGGTTCAGAGTTTTTCACAGCAGTAACCAGTTCATTAGTGCACACCTCTTCCTTATTTCATTTCTCCACTTCTCTATGAGGACATCCCACAGTCAATATCCAAATATGCCTCTTACACTCAGATATCTTTCTCAGGGAAAAGGAAGGACTAGTTCTAGGATATGTATGCTCCCAGTTTTCCTAGAACTTACATCTAAGTTCCATTGGCTCTCAGAATGTCAAAACACAAATGTCAAAACACAGATAGAGGGTTTGTATCTTATAAGTCTGAATCCCAAGTAGGAAAAAAAATCATAGTCTAAGAAACAGGATGGAAGGAGAAGCAGCTCTGCTCTTCAGTATTCCCAGAGACCTTCTTGGGGAAGGGTGTGCTTTTGGTTCCTTCAAAATTTCAGTCTGATGGTCCTAATTCCCATGTATTTAGACACTTCTATCAAAGGAAACAACCAGAGTTTCTCTCCATATAAAGTCAAGACAGCTGGCTGTTCATGTGAGCTCCTTGTACTAGCAGGCCAGGAGACAGGAACAGGTGTTACCACACTGGCAGGGGTAATTATCTGTGATAATCAAAATTATTAATAATACAGCTACATAATGGGACAAAGAATATGTCTGGCATTAAGATACTCTACTAGAGTATTTCTTGGTACTCTAACCTTCATTTTAAACTGTAAGTAGGCAAGTAGAGAAACCATAGACTTATAAGTGCCTGAAATCCTTCAATGATGGAGATAAGTGTCATTCAATTAGGAAAGCTACCTAGACCAGCAGAAGTATGAGCCAAGAATGAAAGGAGTCTAGAATAGGTGATAAAGAATGAAAATACTATTATCAATTATGGTTTAGGTTTCAAGAGCATCTCTATGTCCTGTGGTTTGACCCACAAATCTCTCTAACATAAATTTACCTAGGAGCCAAGCGTGGTGGCCCACGCCTGTAATCCCAGCACTTAGGGAGGCTGAGACAGGAGAATCGCAAGTTCAAAGCCAGCCTCAGCAATAGTGAGATGCTAAGCAACTCAGTGAGACTCTGTCTCTACATAAAACACAAAATAGGGCTGGGGGTGTGGCTCAGTGGTCGAGTACCCCTGAGTTCAATCCCCAGTATCCCCAAAAAATAAAATAAATAAGTAAATTTATGTAGGAATTGTGACCAGAGAATCCTAGAGTATCTGTGCCTAGATTCTGTCTAGAAGGAATGAAATGTGAGACACAAGTGTTTCTGAGCAGTACAAGAAGTGACTGTGTTAGACATTCTTTTAGTGCTTCATCCAATGCCTTTTAGCAGTTTGCTGAGAATGTGACTGTGAAAACTTACAGATGGCCTTCTACTCTGTAGTAATTGATTTTATTTGATGAGGTCTTAAATATCATCTTTTATCTCAGGGAGGGCCACAGACAAAGGCTGAGTGATGTAAGAGTACCAAAGATCAGTACTTGCCTCAAAGAAACACAACTCCATTGAATAATTCATGCTCAGGAACATTTGTGCTTGTGAAATCATATACTTGCTTAGTTCTTACTCTTTCTTTACCCTGATTTGCTCCCTCTTTTACATGAATTTTCTTGGGCATTCTCTTAATTTGTCATGTATATTTAAATCTCTGTTGGAAGGTATGCTATAAGGAAATTTGAACTAAGACAATTACACTCGATAGATACTTTCTTAAGATTTACATAACTTTACAGTGAAAATAAATAAAAAAAACCTCTCCTTTTCATTTTCTAAAATGACAGGACAAACCAAAGGTGTGGCTTATTAGAGTTTCTTTCACATGTTTTATCATCTGTCATATTCAAGGTCATATTTGAGAACTCTATTTTTAGGGGGTGGGTAACAGCTACCTGTAGCCTCACATGTTAGACAAAATAATTTGCTTGAATAATATTGCATTTGAAAGGTAGGCTTGAGATCATCTTAGTTTTCTGGAGATAGTAAATGGAAATAGCTAGGGACTTTGGATGCACTCTACAGATGTAAGGAAATATAGAAGAAGTTGGAGTACCTGGACATTTTGTGTATATATGAAAGGGATGCTTGTCTTTCTATCTTTACATACTATTCTAGTTAGCCTTTTATCACTGTGACCAAAAGGCCTGAAAAGAAAAACTGTAGAGGAGAAAAATTTTATTTTGGCTCCTGGTTTTGGTGGTTCAGTCCAGGCATGGCTGACTCCATAGCTCTGGGTCCAAGCTGAGGCAGAATAATGTTAGAGGGAAGTAGCTCAGGACATGACAGCCAGGTAGCAGAGAGAGAGCTCTGCTCACCAGGAACAAAATATAAGCACTTCTAGTGACCTACTTCCTCCAGCCACACCCCACTTGCCAACAGTTACTACCCAGGATCTAAATCAGTGCTCTTATCATATCATGATTATATCAGTGATCATACCAGTGATCCATATCAGTGGACCAGTCCACTGATAATAGGCCACACCTCTCATAATTCAATCCTTTCATCTTTGAAAATCCTTGCATTATCTTACACATAAACTCCTGGGGAATATCTCATATCTGAATCATAACATCTACCTCCTACCTACCCACATACCTAACATTTTCACATATATTTATGCTCACAAAGGCTCTTCATTAGGTCAACATAACTATTTATTTATAGTATAAAATTAACATATACACTGTGAAAATATACTGGGTTAGATAATTTTAAGAAAATGTCTCAGTATTATACTTTGGGGGTGTTGATTAGCAAGTACTGATTGGGTAGGCTGCTCCTTTCCAATTCTTATTCAGCTACAGTAGCTTGCTTTTATTCTATTGTATTTATTAGGCTAAGACCTAGACTTGACAACCTTTCTAGTCTTCATTGTTAGCACTGTTCCCCTGTATGACATGCTCTATGCATTTTTGAAAAGTTTTCAATATGGTTCTCAGAGAGTGTCCTGCTGTTTTTATCTCTGATCATCACACATGTCATTTTCTCTCTCTTCTCCTCATTCACAGTTCTGTATGGTCAGCTCTATTCATTTGTCAACCATAAACTTAACTATTACATCCATGAGGAAATTATTAATTATTTGTAGGTCCTATTATATTTTGATTACATAGAGCCTTATTAATTCTTTCAATTGTATTTTAAATCATTTGATGATGGCAAGGAATATGGATTCAGTTCTGTATTCACACTGCCTAACACAGAGTCTAAGACATAGTAAATGTTAAGAAACAGTACTTAATATTATTGCTGCTGTTAAAAGTAAATTAGAGACAGAGAAAGCATTTGGATTCTAATCATCTATATCCCCAGTTTCAAAAACTCAGACACAAAACACCTTTAACTGCTCAATATTGATAAATAACCATAGCCATCATATATACATATTTACCTTTTCCATTCTTCCACATTGTCTATTGTTGATAAATGGTCCATGTTAAAATGCAAATCAGAGTAGTTATTGAATGGGGAAATGGCAAATGATCTTGCAAACCATGCAGGATTTCATAAAGTTGATGAGAATGATGTTGGAGAATGACTAAATTCAACTTAAAGCTATTGAAAAATGGCTTACCAAATGAAGAGTGGAGAAGATAAGCATGTGAAGATAGTACTTCAAATAAGAATAATTAGCATAATAAAGGACCAAGAAGAACCCCCAGGAAAATGGTTGACATTTGAGTATTTTTATAAAAATTACTACTTTAGCAATATTGCAAACTTGATAGGAGACATAAAATATATTCTGTCAACATTTTATATTTGTATGCAATGCTTACCTGAATTTTGTTAGTTGCACAAAATAATATGAAATTTTAAAAAATGTTTTTAAGTTTCATTTTCAAAATGCCCAACCAAAATATTTTTTTAACTTTTCACCGTAAGATTTTGGTTCCCATTTTAAGTGGAGTCATGTTAAGTAGTCTTTGTGATACCAGTTATTTTCATATAATAGGCAACTCTTGCGGTTTCAGGGACAAAGCTAGAACTAAATTATGGCAATTGCAGGTAAGTGCCAGGAGACTGAGAGTGAAAGGGAACACAGGTAATAGTCATAACAGTTACAACCTGAAATTGACCTAAGCAAAGCAAAACATACAGCTACCTTGTTTTAAAGAGATACATGTGGCAAAAAATTTCTGGATGAATTTTTTTTTCTCTGATGGTATGAACAATCTGCTACTTCAGTGAGTTCCCTGCCACTGGAAGTATCTGACCAGAAAGTATCAGCAATGATACTGATGAACATCTGAGGATCTCTTCCCAATATGACTCACCAGATTTTCCAGTTTTTATCCATCTCCAAAAGCACAGCTCTTTGATATATACCGAAAACCAAATAGGATATGGCCTGGCTATAGAGAACTTTGGAATATGCAAATATATAAAGGTATTATGTCTTTGTGTCCTGCTTGCCCTGTGAACCTACTTGATGAATAGTGCTGTGGGAATTTGATAAACATTGTTACTGCCCTTTTTCAAGTTTCATCACATTCCTCTTGTGAGGAACTCATTCTACCATTCTATTTTTGGTGGAGTCTTGGATTGCCCTGGTTACCCACCACAACCCCTGCACAGCCTTATGGAACTAGATTCACATAAAATGTGAATCATTAAAGTAACATAAAATGTGTAAATGGAAAAATAGAAGAGTTTATCAATTGGTTAGTGTTTTAAAAGGCAGAAAGATACCTCTTATTCTTTCTATAAATGGAAAACCGAATGAAAGCTCTACCATTCCCTTCAATCATTAGGGTGCATCAAATATTTAAGAAAAATTTAGCAACATATTCTACTGCACTTCTGGATCAAAATGGTAGTCTGAAAACAGTTTACTTAATTTATTTTCATTTCTTCACTTATAAACGATAAGACACAAGCTGGGAGGTAACCATTTAATATCTGAGTATCTACAAAAGCTAGAATGAAGGTGTATTTCCTCATGATCCCTGCCACTAAACTAGCTACTCTAACTTCTACCATATTTCCAACATACTTAGAGAAAATCTTATCTGCAGATAAAATAAAACAGCAGGACTAGCAACAATGAAAACTTAGAAGATAATAAGGAAAGGGGTGAAAGTGTGGACAATACTAAATAAGGAACTTCAGATAACCTTGTGTTTTCATTCCCACTTTTTGCCTCTCCTTTCCATCCCACCTGAACTACCTCTCAGGGCTTTTGAGGTTGACATTACCTCTTTTCTAATCAGCAACTCTCCTTTCGTGTATTCTAAGGGTGACAAATCTGTTCTATGGAATATCTGAATCTTCCATTACTACAATCTTGATAAAACTATTAACAATATTTAACCTATTGAGAGCATGTTCCCTGAATAGAGGCAAATCACCTCAACTTGATGAAGAGCATCTACAAAAATCCTATAAATAGCATCACATTTAATGGTGATAGACTGTTCTCACCATTGGGTCAACTATAAAGCAAGGATGTCCTTTCTTTAAGACAATAAGAATTTGAAATAGTGTTGGAAGTTCCAGCTACTGAAATGAGTCAAGAAATGAAATAAAAGATGCACAGATTGTAAAATAAGAGATTAAATTGTATCTATTTGCAGATGACAGGATTGTCTATATATAAAATTCCAAGGGATCTGAAAAAGGATACCTAAAACTAATAAGTACAGCAGGGTCACAATACACAAGAGCACCACGAAAAAATTAATGGCTTTTTAAATATCCTAACAACAAACATGTGGAATCCAAAGTTTAAAAAATACTATTTATAGTTATTTCTAAGTAAATGAAATACCCTAAACAAAACATTCATAGGATCTATATTCTGACAATTACAAAATGCTGATGAAAGAAATCAAAGAAGACCTTAATAAATTGGGAGACATGATGTTCATGAACTGGAAGAATCAACATAGTAATGAAGTCAATTCTTTCTAAATTGATCTACCAGTTTAATGCAATTCCTATTAAAATCTCACCAAGGGCTTCTATGGACATAGACAAGTTTATTCTAAAATTTATTCCAGAAGGAATAAGCCCTGGAATAGCTAAAGCAACCTTGACAAAGAAAAATAAAATGGGAGAACTTGCTCTATTACCTATTGTCTTACTATATAGCTACAGTAATCAAGAAAGTATTTTATTGACAGAGGGAGAAACTCATAGGTCAATGGAACAGAATATAGCACCCAGAAATAGACTTACATATATGCTGAACTGATGTTGGCAAAGGTCCAAAAGCATAACTAAAGGTAAGATAGCCCTTCCAACAAATGGAACTACAGCAATTTCACATACAGTTTTTTTCCCAACAGAACCTTGACTGAAACCTCACACTTAAACAAAAATTAACTTCAGATGAATTGTGTATTTAATAATAAAGTGTAAACATATAAAAATTTTGGAAAATAAAAATGTAAGAAAAAGGTTTTGGGATCTAGGATTAGGTAAAGATTTTAGATTTGACATTGAATGCATGAAAAAAGGGGAAAAAAGAAAAATTGATAAATTGGACATTTCTAAAATACACTTTTGCTCTCCAAAAGCCCATTTAAAGAAGCTAAAAACACAAACTTGAGACTGGGAGAAAGTATTTACAAACTACATATGCAATAAAGGACTTATCTATAGAAAATGTAATGAACTCTCAAAACTCAGCAATAAAAACATTTCAATTAAAAATTGGCAGAAAACACATAGAGACATTTCACTAAAGAAGATATACAGACAGCAAATAAGTACAAGAAAAGATCATTAGCCAATGAAGAAATGCAAATTAAAAGAACTATGCATCTATCAGAATGACTAAAATAGGAAAATAGTAACAACACAGAATTCTAGTGAAGACGTGAAGAAACTGGATTACTCAGACATTGCTGGTGGGAATACACATTACCACAGCCATTTTGGAAAGTAGTAATGAAAGTACCAAAAGTTTGGTAGTTTCTTATAAAACTAAACATGCAACTATTAGATGACCTGGCAATTGCACTGACAGGTGTTTATCCCAGAAAACCAACACTTGTTAATATGAAACCTATACATGAATGTTCATAGCAGCTTTACTCACAACAGCAAAAAACAGTGGAAATAGCCTGATGTACTTCAGCTGGTGAATGGCTAAATAAACGGATGTGTACATCCTGGGATGATAACCAACAATAAAAAGGAACAAAATATTAAGTACATAATAACTTGGATGAATTTTTAGAGAATTTGTGCTAAGTTAAAAAAAATCCAAGAAGTTCCATAATGTTTGATTTAATTTACATAATATTTTAAAATGATAAAAATTTCAGAAATAGAGAACAGATCAGTGGTTATTAGGTGTGAAGGGGATTGGGAGGAAGGTGAAACGTTCTTAAAAGCAATATGAGGGATGTGACAATGTAACTGTCCAGCATCTTGACTGTGGTAGTAGACACACAAACCTATATATGTGATAAAATTTCATAGAACCACACACACATACACACACCGAACACACAGCAGTCCATGTAAAACTGAGGAAATCTAAAAAAGAGTATTGGATTGTCAATGTCCTGGTTATGATATTATTTGGGGGAAACAGTAAAAGTGTGTTTGGGATCTCTGTGTTATTTCTTACAATTGCATGTGAGTTCAAAATTATCAGTAAACATTTCAATTTGTAAAATTTTTGAAGAAAATATGATTGGTATTCTCAGAAAGTCAAAATATTATATTGTCTATAAAACAAGAAGAATGAGTTGCTAAGAAATGAGATATCAGAGAAGTCATAAATATTCTTGGAAAATGAAAACATTATTTCCATAATAAACTTAGAGAAAATTTGAAAGATTCCAGAAAAAATAAACAGAAAGAAAATACTAAGTGGGTGTGTGTGTATGGGGGGGAGGTACAGAAGGTCAGTCCAGGAGTTCAAACATATCCAGAGTGTTATATTTTAGATCTTAAATATCCCCCAAAGTCCCATATGCTAAAGGTTTAGTTACTCACTGGTAGTGCTTTTGGGAGGTGATGGAACGTTTAAGAGATAGGGTTAAATTAAACTCTAGATTATATTCTCTGAAAAATTCATCCAAGTTGTTATGTACTTAATATTGTGTTCCTTTTTATTATTGGTTATTATTCCAGGATATTTACATATTGGTTTATTTAACCATTCACCAGCCGAATTATACATCAAGTCACAGGACAAAAATCCCTGCTCACGGTAGAGAGCAAGGGATCTTGAAATAAGAGCCATAAACCACTAAGCAAGATGATTTTAAAAAGAAAACAAAAACAAAACACAGAGTTATTCTGAGCAAAACAAAATCATATTAAACCTGCAAGAATTTGGGACATTAACTTCTAATTCATTTTATCTGAAGAAATTAGTCAAGTATGTACTTTAGCACACAAAGGAGAGAACTTCTTAAAATTATGAATCTAATAAGATGAAATCCTAAGAGGGCAGCTGAGTAGCAGGTTTACCAAGCAACCAGTCAAAACTAAAACATGGTGCTAGTGGGATCTAAGTAAAACTGCTTCAAAGATGGGGTTGTGTATCAAATAAAAGAGAATCTGAAGAACCTAAAAAACATGAGGGGCACATGATAAAGAAACAGAACTCTTTCAAATATAAAAAAGAAAGGCAATAAGAAATGCCAGGAGAAAATATACAAGTCATGGCCCCAATACAAAGCAGCCCAAAATGTGGAATGATTTAAATTTATGTACAGGAAAAGACACGAGAAAGTTCAACAGTGATTTTGGTTTTGACTAGAGACAGTGACCTTACACTAGGAGCACTGTGATTTAAATTATAGAAGGAGAAATGGTGACACAGGACTGCCAACTATGAACTGTAACACCAGCATGCCCCTTGACTTCAAAATAAATGGTATTTATACAGTTATAATGCTGTTAAGATATTTAGTGCTATAAACTTTTATAATTAAACTGTAGTCAAAACAAGAGCTATAATTACATATTTAAAGCAGATTGGGAGGTAAGAGGGCAAGAAGGATGAATATGTTTAAAATGCTTATTTTACAAATTGAGGATTTTATCTAAATTTTTAAAATGTATGGAAGGTGAAATGAGAGACTATGGATTTCTTTTGTAGTTAAAAAACAACTATTCAAAGCACTAAATAGTGATACAACCATCCAAAGTCAAGAGTGGAGATGAGATAGAGTGACCCTTTTTCAATCATTCCATGATGTAAAACTAGACTGTCTAAAGTTTGTACAAGAATTAGTCTTAACAAGAAATTATTCAAATCTAGGTCTAACTCTCAAAATCTCTAGACATAGGAATAGTTAAACATGATCATCCTTGGAGAGTGGAGTAGAAAGTGATGAAGTGACAGACTCTCACTTTATTTTATAAGCCAGTCTATTCTATTTAATTTTCTACTACATGCATACATTACATTGATCAAGGAAAAAATATCATACAAGATTCTCTAGCATAACCCCATGGGAGACCTTGGCCCAGTATCATTCTGCAAAGGGATGTAAAGTAATACAAAGGATACATACTTAGGAGACATCTGTGATTGCTGTGAAATGTTGAGAAGGAAACAATAAAAGCCACGAATGAAGATCATAACCCAAACATCACATGTGGGAACACCTGTGTTCATTCTGACAAATTGTTGGTCACAGTGTGACCTAATCCATCACTGAAAAAATTCCATTTATTTATGAGGAAAAATAAATCCTTTTCCTTTGAGATATTGATTTCACCGTATCAATATAGGTCTATGTACATATTGAGTATATAGGATGGAGACTTGATAATTGTTGGGTAATTTTGGTGTGATGGCTTTGACAGTCTTCAGGCACTCTACCTTTATAGTGGCTAGTTATTCTATGTATACATATAATCAACTCTCATGAGAGACCAGTAAAATAAATTCTTTCTACTCTGACACACACACACACATTGAATTAGATTTCTACAGCCCATTCATTTGTTTTTATTCATTCTTTTTAATACATACCTCTGGTTACCTTTGCAGGTTTTCCTTGATCATTACTCCCTTCAACTCTGTGAAAAGCTATCTATCTGATTTTGGCAACTTCTTTGATGGCGTGTTCACTGGTCTGGGGTCCTCAGAGCCTACTTCTGGCATGCAGGGAGCAGATAGGGTCTAACTTCTGGGCTCTGTGGTTTAAAGCAGCCTGAAGTAGCTCAGTAGGTGGAGCTCAGGTGCCACGCTTACAAGCGTGCCTTTGGTTGGACATGCTGCTGATTTCAGCCAAACAGCAGCCTCCATTCAGTCCTTTCCACGCAGGGAACTTTCTTCTGAAATGAAACTCACACAGATGTGAATAATTATGGCGAAAGAGCAATACCTGGGGGGGAAGGCTTTTGGCCCATTCTGTCAGAGGAGATGGGCAAAGCTCCTTTGGAAGCCACCCTTAGGAGGATTTGAGGTTATTGGGGTAAATTACAGAAGTGAAAAATGGTTTCTGATCGGATTTACTATACCCTTCTCTCCCTTAGGAACAGAAGTCTATGCTATATTTTGATTATTCTGGCAAGCTATAGGTCTGCATGCTTTGTATGTTTAAAAACTCCTTTTCGACGCATGAACTCCGGAGTTAAATTTTGGCTGAAGAACTTACAAGCTGTTTAACCTTACACAGATAAGTTATATTCTCGGTGCACCCATTGCCACATCTGTTGAATGAGGAGAATGATAGTAATACTCATGCTAGAGGATTACTGCAAGAGCATGAGTCAATCTGTGTTCTGTGTACGTACACAATGCTTATAAACAATAATAATTAATAGGGATCATGGCTTTTTTTCCATGAAACTAACACTAGATACAGAGAATGTATAGAGAATGCCTTGAGGTTTGCACGATGTAAATGGGTGTTTGAAAATGAGAGGATGGTGAGGAAATAGCTTGTAATGCAAAACTTTGGGTTTCTTTGCTGGACTTTCCTGCATAGGACTTTCCTGCACTTTCCATATGCATTCATTTACATCGTCTCTTGAAGAACTGGTGTGACAGACAAAAAGAGAGAGAAAGGTAGTTAATGTTCCATCTTGAACTTCCAAAATAAGCTTGGGATTTAGCCATAACCATGGGGTGTTTTCAAACCAGATTATAGTAAGACAATGTATTTTATTTAGCAGATTAATTTTAATTTAATTATGTAGGTGAATAAAAACTTGCCAACTGGCTGTAAGAGCCAAAAGTTTTCATTTGCAGGAGTTGATTTTCATGACTTTTAAAGGTCCAAGCATAAGACCTCATAGGATAATTTCGTGCTGTGACAACAGATTACAAGGGAAGTCTGGAAATTCAGACAGTGTCCTCTCCACCAAGACTGTTCAAGATTAGGGTGACCACCTAATTTGAAGTCCAAAGGGGGCATTATTAACCATTATTCTGGGACAAAATGAGGACTTACCTAGGCAAATCAGGGCGTGCAGCCACCTAGCCAATGTGTATTGGATTGGGGAAGGGAAATTGGAGCTGGACCAGGGAAATGAAACCTGGGCACTATGAGGAGGAAAGCAGGATCAGCAAGAGCCCAACACCATTTTTTGCCAGAACTAGAGAGCTGTGGGGGACCAGAAAGAACCAGCAGGGCAACCATCAATACTTGTCACCTGCCTGATGAGCCATGTGGCCCTCTGGGGAAAGCCTTCCACCAGCATCTGCCAGCATGCTGCCTTTACGTCATCCAGCCGAGGTGATGGTCACTGGTCCCATAGCCTTTGCTGAACCATATCCAAACTTCTCTATGTGGATGCTTTCTTTGTCAATGGCCCAGGATATTCAGAAGCCTCTGAGAACAGAGAGACATATGGATGGGGGAGTCCCAAGCATCCATATTTGGATGGAATTACACCATGTTGGAGTTCAGCTCCCATTATAACAGATTCCAGCAGAACTTTCCAGCAATGGGAAATGGCAAGAGCTGGGGAGACAATGGTGGGAAATGGAAGATATCAGCTTACAGACAGGATTGCTTTGAGATCCACCAGAAAAAAAATCTTAATGCAAATTTTCCTTAGCCTAAAAAATCAACATAGCTTAAAAATGAGTTAATCTTGCAGAACTGAAGTAGACAAAAGAAAATAGGCATGCAAAAATAATCATAGTGGGCTTTCAGATTGTGGATTAGGGCTTTCCAGAAATTAATTTCCCTAAACAATTTATTGCTCCTCATAATTTCCCAGAGGTGAACATCAAAGTTACATGCTGATGGCTTTACTCTGGAATCACCACTGTAGGTTCTTATTTGACCTTAAGGATATTCCTTACTGGCTCTAAGCTGTTAATATTCATAATCACCCACTCTCAGAACCCCCAGAAACCTTTTGGAAAACATTTCTTAGGGTGAATTATGTATTTATATGTAAAGCACCAGCAAACATCTTTGTGGTCATAACTTTTGGGTGTTTTCAAACCAGATTATAGTAAGACAATGTATTTTATTCAGCAGATTTGTTTTAATCTAATTATGTAGGTGAATAAAAATTACTGCATGCTGGTGCATCTAATGTAAGTTATCTATTATTCACACCACATTTACTTTTAATATTCATGCAGATTCCCTTTGACATAACCTACTGTGTCACAGTTAATCCAATAAAGATAAAATATAGCTCAGCAAAACACCAGTCGATTCCAGCTTTCTGGTAATTATTAAAGACTATTTCACACTGGTTCCTTCAATCAGTGTATTTCCCCTTGGATATGATGGTGCTCCTCTTTGAAGCTTTCAATCCTCCCAGTGGATTCAGAGGAACACTCAGGACCTTTTTCAGTCTCTGGGTCTCAGAGATGGTTCAAAGAGCACAACAAGGCTTCACAGGTTTATCCTCAAAGGCTGACACTGTCTTTTTGATGTATGGTGACTTAAAAAGTCATCTCTGGCAAAGCATGTGTTTGCTACCAGTCTATCGAATCAGCCATTTATCAACTTATCTGTATTCACCCAGTGCACCTGCTAACAGCTCAAAGGAGAACACTGTCTCTCGCTGGACTGACTATTGATTTGATTCCCTCCTCTAATTTTATATTGTTTTGCTGTCCTGTGGATGAAGCAACTCCTTTACTGGATGAAATGAACATGGAACCCATGAACTGATGCCCTTTGACTGTTTTGTTCAAGAGCCCCGAGGGCAGCAGACTCTTTACAGGTTGAGGATAGCTGGGCTGACAGAGTGGATCCAAGCCTTCCGTTCCCAGCATGCCTTGCTTTTCACTTTGTCCACCTGGCAGGCATTTCATTGTAGGGACCCTGCTAGGAAACTGCAGGGAGATTACTAGGAATTCCCAACCTCATAATCAGAAGCTGGTGATAACCAACATCTACCAATGGATTAGAAATAGGGACACAATAACTCCCTCTCTGCTTCTTCTTAACCATTTCCATGCTTCAAGGAAACTTTCCTTTACACTCTGTAATCCAGAACATAATTCTAACTGGGACATTTCCCTTTTTATTTGTCCTCCATTACCTGTTTTTAATTAAAATAAAACGAGGCTACCTCACTGCATCATGAAAATTATCACCATTTATGAATCCCTTCCTCATTAATTTAATCTCTGGTGTGGTCATATAATTTGATTAATATTGCGTCTAATGCTTTAACTATAGAAAAGACGATTTTGATGGATTTTTATGAAAAAGGACAAAGACAAGGTCAATATTTTCTCTGTGCAATATTATATATTTTAAGTAGAGCATTTGGAGATGGCACTTTAAGTTGTAACGTGAGATGGATTGAAGAGAGATTATGTTTGTTTTTGGTTCCTTTCCTATTGCTATAACAAATCTCTTTCACCATACCTTGGTGAAATGCCTATGATTCTGTTCACAATACTCTTCTTGCTTTGTGCACATTCTCTAGGTGAACTGATTCAATCATGCCTCCCATTATCATCTATGTGCAGAAAACTCCTCCAGATTTCCTCTAGCCTTGATTTCTCTGCTGGGCACCAGTCCCTATTCCTAATGCTCTGATGAATGTTTCCATTTTTTTTTTTTGGTACTGGGGATTGAACTGAGGGGCACTCAACCACTGAACTGCATCCCCAGCCCTATTTTGTGTTTTACATAGAGACAGAGTCTCACTGAGTTGCTTAGCACCTCATTGTTGCTGAGGTTGGCTTTGAACTAGCAATTCTCCTGTCTCAACCTCCCAAAGTGCTGGGATTACCGGCGTGTGCCACCGCGCCTAGTTGAATGTTTCCATTTAGATAGGTTGTGGATGCCTTAATTTCAGCATAATCAGTTTTACACTCATTATCTTTATATCTAATTCCTTAGTTTTTTGTCCGTAGCATTGCTAGGTACCAAGTAAGTGTCATCACTGGAGTTGATGCTCCAAGTATAATTAATCTCCAAGTAATGGCCATTAAATCTCAATCTAAAATATTCTCTGTAGACTACCATGTGTATCTCAGGGTCCTTAGCCCTAACCACTTCAATAAACTCCAAATCTAAACCAATTTTCTTTCTTGCCCACCTCTCAAAGGCAGACACTAACCTAGCTTCCTTATGATTATTAGTATGGTTTTTTAAAGTAAGCCTTAACCATAAAACTCATCTATATTGTTCCCACCTAATTTATTTATTAAAAAGTAATAAAAAGTCTAATTGCTTGCTTAAATTGTTTTACTGCTTCTTATTTACCTTCAAAATAAAGTTCAAAATTGTTTCTAGCAATGTGTAGCAAACTGACTTTAACCAATTAAGTCTTTCAGTAAGTTCTGGGTTTTTGTTTTTAATGAGCACTGACTATCAGAGGCAGATGGAAGCTGGAATTTCCACCCCTATAACCTCCACGAGGCATATCCCATACAAAATCAGTCTTAGGGTCAATTTCTGCCGGAGAGCAAAATTCTAAGACTTACACTGTCAGATAGCTTATAATAAAAATATATTTATTAGTGTGAGGAAGATTAGATGTGCCACTGTGGGCTCTGAAATACAGAAGAGGGCCATGTGTAAGGACCCAGAATGACCTCCAGGAGCTAAAGGCATCTTCTGTTGGAAAGCCAGCAAGGAAACAGGGAGTTCAGTCCCACCACTACTGGGAATTGACTCTGTCTATTACCAGATGTTTTAGGAAGCTGTTGATTTCCCAGAGCCTTTGGATAAGATCTCATGACTAAAGACACTGATTTTAGCCTTTTGACACCTAGAATAGGGTATACTTGAGCCCATGTAGACTTAGGACCTACAGAACTGTGAGGTAATAAATTTGTGTCATTTTAAGCCACTAAATTTGTGATTATTTTTACAGTGGCAATATAAAGCTAATATACTCATTAGGAATAAAATAGAGAAATAAATTGTGATCAGTCCTTGCAATGGGCTATTATAGAAGAGTATTCAGCAAACTTTTGTTCATGGGTCAAATTTGATCTCTACTTATTTTTGGCAATAAAGCTTTATTGGCACAAAACCATGACTATTTGCTTAGATTTTGCGTATGGCTGTATTTATTTATTTGTTCTTTTTAGATATACATGACAGTAGAGTGTATTTTGCCATATTATGCATACATGGAGTATAACTTATTCTAATTAGGATCCCATTCTTATGGTTGTACATGATGTGGAGTTTCACTAGTGGTGTATTTGGCTGCTTTTGAGCTATGGTAGTAGAGTCAGGCTGTTGACACAGAGTTCAATAGCCCTAAATCTGAAAATATTCACTACATGGCCCTTTAAAGAAAAAGTTTGTGAACCTATGCTGTAGAGGAGTGAAAAGCAACAAATAAAAGAGAGGCACAATAATGTGGATTAATATCATGAACATTATGGTGAAAGAAGCTGGAAACAACAGAGTGTCTATTGCATGATTTTGTTTATGTGAAAGTTTACAACTGGCAAAACAATCTCTACTTGCAGGAGTCAGGATAGTGACTGCCTTCGAGAAGCCGGCAAGAAAGAATAACAATTTAAGAGCTGGATGTGAGGGAGTTCCCAGATGGTGTTTAAATGGCTTCAGGAAAAATTCACAAAGCACAATTTACTCACTTTTTTAGATTTACTTTATCCTTCAGTAACAAAAAACAAACAAACAAACAAACAAAAAACCTTAAAACAGTATGTCTTTACCTATTTGTTTAAAAAATATATTTAAAAAAACATAATTTAGAGACCCGTAGTAACACTGAATTTCAAATTTTAAATATGTTTAGAATGTTCTATGGAATCTATGCAAGAAATTCAAAATATCTCTACTGGTTTCTCTACTTCTCTTGCACTGGCAACCTTGACACCAGCTGGGAACTTGTTAAGACTTCAGACTCTCGGCATCACCTCAAATGTGTTGAATCAGAGTCTTATTTTAATAAGATCCCAGATTATTCTTCCCTGCATTAGAGTTTGAGAAGTTCTGCTCTTATGGATTTGCTGTGTCACTGTATCATTTCTTATATATATCTACATGATCAAAAAGGCAGCTCTTGGCAGCCTGCACTCCCCAATAGGTCATGTGCACCCTGGCAGGGCTGCTCTGGAAGCAAATACCCTCGCCCCTACTTCTTTGGTAAAAGCTGTCTGGTTTTTTCAGGAGAAGCTGGGGCCCACCTTGCTCTAATTTGCATTTGCATGGATAAAATGACCCCAGATTTATCTTCGTTATAATAATAAAAGGAACAAACATGGGAAGTTTATGAGTCATAAACATGCCAACCTCTTTCTCAGGCACCTTGCAATTCAGACCTCAGAGGGGATATAAACATATCCATGGATTATTTTTGTAATCTCAAAGGGTCAGTTTTTCATTTTCAGAGAGTTGAATACAATGAGAAACGTTGTCTTTGGGAGAATTAAGAGCTCCATCATATGGGAAATAAAACCATGTTTTCTTCTCTAGAAAACTAAAGAAAGGTCATATATCACAAAACCAGGGATGGGAAAATAATAACACTGTTTCATAAGTACAGAAGAATAGAGAAATGACCCTTGCTGGATAATAGTTCTTATGTTAATGACCCAGAAATCAAAAGTCAAGAAAGGAATGTTAAGGGATTTTTAACAATTGCCCTGTGATCTAAATGTTTATGTTCTTTATTACACATTGATTTTGCTTGAAAATGTCCATTACATTGAACATCTTTGCCATTTGTTGTTGCTATCAATTCTGAAATGTCTTGTGTAGCTGAAAAAATAAAATTACTTGATGATGCAAAATTTGAAAACCCTGGGTTTGGGGAAGACATTGAAGGGAATCACTAACCCTGCTCTATAAAGTAATGGAACTAAGCCACAAAACCAGAAATACCCTGTGGCAGTAGGTAATTCAGCAACCAAGTGGAGGACCACAACCTGTATTGCAGAATGGCCAAAAGAGGTGGTTTTCTGTTAAAGTTTAGGTTTTGGGATTTCTGTGCATTGAGATATAAACTCCTCAGTTTTGCTATTTCTTCAAAAGAAGTGAGTGAATGGGCAGACATGATAGTGGGTAAGTGAGTGAATGGGTGTGACTCTGTCCTGAAAATCTGTGACAGACACCAAGTGACCTCCACTTGGGTGCTGAATTACCTACTGCCACAGGGTATTTCTGGTTTTGTGGCTTAGCTCCATTACTTTATAGAGCAGGGTTAGTGATTCCCTTCAATGTCTTCCTACCCCAAACCCAGGGTTTTCAAATTTTGCATATTGGGGTCAGGAAGATACGAGACAGATTCAAAGTGCCTGAGAGGGTAAAATCTATAAACTGAACTATCCTGAGCCCAGTAAGAACTTCGTGTTCCTTCTAGAGTCTGAGAGGTCCAAAGACTTAGACACTCTGGGAATTGTTAGTGTTTTTATGGAGAGTACAAGATTTAAGGGACGGTGATTTGAACCAAACAACTACAAACTAGAGAGCAGGGCAGCTCCAGTGACCTGTTCTCCCTCAACTGAAAAGACAAGCTTGAAAGTGGTTGCTCAGGTATACATTGGTCATATTGCAAGATGTGAAATTAACTTGGAGTAGCTGGGCTTCCTTGTGTTTATGTAAGAACTTAGCAATTATTCTTATATTCAAGAAGAAAAGGATATTTAACCTATATACCAGAATGCATATTACTTGCCAATTATTAAAATAATTGTATTTAAAGAGAATAAAGTTGTTTTTAGTTATGGTTCATAGTTTATGTTTTGGTGCTCGTAATATCCCTTAAAACACTAAGTTCTTAGTGTTTAAAATAAATATGTTTGCTGGTTTTACTAGTAGGGGCAGTTGGTTGTTATAAATTGTAATCCACAGTTCAGCAGTGGTCATCTAACATTATACAAGAAAGGCCACATTTCAGAGGTAACTGTTAAAGGCATGTTTTTAATCCATGTCTCTTATTCACACTGGCACTCTTGTTAATCAGCAAAATGGATGCTAGAGATAGATTTTTATTGGAGAAACTGGTAACTTTTGATGAGCATAATAGGTATTAGCATTGGTAAAATTAATGGCATTTAAGGTTTGTGTACTGGCTGATGTATTTAGTAACACCTAAAAGATCAGAGAGCTAGGACTTCTTCAAATTCATAGAACAGGTATACAAACTACTTCCTGTTAGCTTGCTAATGGATGTTTATTTGCTAAGTGCCTGGGCCACGTGGTTAAGGCATATTTATTTGGTATATATCTATGATACCATTTTGTATGAGACTTGATCTAAAGATAGAATAACTGTCCTTCCTGTACCTGAAGCACTTCAGCAGTTACTACATTCTTAAAGCAAATAACCAACAGTTGTTCATGACCAAATTTACTGAGATCAGTTTTCAATAATTGTGAAAACCTTGTTTACATGCATTTTTCATCTTTATCAGTGTTCTATCATCAGATTGATATCTCTGAGGGGAAAAATGTTCAGATGCTGGAGTTGGAGGCCATGAGTGGCGTTCACGTTTGGCAATTCCCTGGGTGACAATAGCTATCATTTCCCAATTTGGTTTCCTGATGCACTTCTGCCTACTTAGACCCATCCCATTAGTCTCCATCTGTGGGATATGAAGATTAACCTTGCTCTGTGTTATGTTAGAGATTTGAATTGGAGATCAATTTCCTTTAGGGAAGAGACTATCAATCAATGTCAACCTTTTATTTATGCAATACCCACTGTACACACAGTATGGTTTGAAGTCCTCAGAGAATTATCAAAATTGCCTACATTATAGTCCATGATCTCCCGGAACTCAGGATCTGCAGTGGCACAGAGGATTGGGTGTTTAATTCCATTCTCTAAAACTAGCCTTCAGTGACAGCTGTCTGTGGCTTCACTACTGCAGGCTGTAATTGATATGGGTCCCATGTCTCATAAACTTTTTTTTCCCATGCCATTCCTCCTTCCCCTTATCTTTTCTTCTTTCATTTTCTCCCATTTCTTCCTCCCCTCTACTTTCCTGCTCTTCTTTCTACCTTCTCTCTTCCTTCTATCTTCCCCTATAACAATGTGAGATTTCCCTTGAGATATAAAAGCTTTTAATCTATTGTTTTGTCTTCCTGGTCTTCAAATCATGAGAGTTAAATGGCTTTATTTAAAAACAAATAAGCTTTCTCCTCACAGAGCCTGTCTGCTATGTCAGTGCTATGCCTTGAATATGAAACTCATGGTAAAATTTGCTGTTGTGGCAGTGTTGAGAGATGGAGCCTTTAAGATGCAATTAGTTTGTTAAAGGGATTAATGCTTTTTTCCCCACAGGACTGGATTAGTTACCAGGAGAATGAGTTGTGATAAAGTGAGGCTGACTCTAGTGTTTTGTCTATTTTGTGCATGTCTGCTTGAACTTTGGGACTAAGACTCTCATCAGAAGCTCTAGAATAGTGACCCAAAATAAACTGATATTCTTTATAACTCTCCAAGTCTCAGATACTGTTACAGCAACAGAAAACAGACTGAACACTGAATTTTGAGTCCCCTTTACAGGCCATTCTAAGAGTAACTGGCTCTCCACCTTCACCAAGACTAGATAAATTTCCTAATAGTGTACATTTGTCTGAACCTTCCACTTAACGGAAGCTCTTTGCCCTGATCTCGCTACTTTTAGTACCCAGACATTTGGAGGCATGACTCTTACTCCTAAAATGTCCTGATTCTATGGCATAGGACAAGGCATTCAAATTCTCTCAGCCTTAGTTTCTTCATTCATAAACTAGAGGCCATGATGTTGATACCACAATCTATAGAAATGTTGGTCATTGCAACTAATTCTGCTTTTTTTTTAACCCAACTCTTTAGGTATGTTCTTATTGGACCCCAACCCATGTATGTCTCTGCACTGGGATGACCTACTTGTATTCATTCATCCATCAGGTACACCTGATGACTTCAGCATCCCTTCCCCATTGGAGCATCTAACCTTACCATCACAACACACACACACATATACAAGGCTGAAATGAACACAAAGGATCCTGGCTCTTTCCATTGTTTGTGTGCCCTATATACTGAGGGCCCTAGAAGAAGGGTCCATTTTAATTAGATCAATAATTCATTCTCCATTTTTTCAAGTTGTTATATTATACCCTTCTCAAGACATAGTTAGGCTCCAGGTTGATATCTACCTACTTGGGAATATTTAGAAATCTTATGCATAAAGATGTTTAAGATTTACAACTTGGATTTGAAAAGACTAGACTTCACTTCCTGACTTTGCCAATTAGTAGCAATGTGAATATGGGGCATTTTGACAATTTTGAGCCTTAGTCTAAATCCCACCTATTTATCTAAAGATGAAACTTTCCTGCAGTGGGATGAGCATGATCTGGTCATCAGAGACATTGGTTGAAATATTGCCTGTAACATTTATAGAATGAACAATTTTGAGAATTTTCTCTCTGCTGTTTCCTCATTTAAAAAATGGAAATAAATAATGCACAGATGATTTTTATTTTTTGTGGTAAAGAATAATAAGTAAGCCTTTTTGTGGAAGCTTAAAGGTGAACAGCTGCTTCAAACTCAAGTTGAATACCTCTTTCCCAGTCACTGGCTGCCAGAAACTCACTGAAGCAGATCAAATGTATGAAACACAAACTTCATACCTTTATGAGAAGTATATGGCCACAGGAGCTGCTGCTGACACTGTGGGTAAAGAATAGAAGGGTTATGTGATATGAATCAGTAGTGGAAATGATAAGCAATATTTTCCCATGAAGCAGTCTGTCTTGACCCAGGTAGCTTGGTTTAACTGCTACTCAGTAAGGGGCATTCCTATTAGAGATTCTTATTATAGACCAAGGAGAACTTGTGAAAGGAAGTGAACATCTGTTCCAGGTTACACTGTAGAGGCCAGAGTATTCTCAACTTGAGTATTGTAGGAGGAGGAGGAGGAAGAGGAAGATGAAGGGGAGGAAAAAGTTGAATAGAAGGAGGAGGTTCCTGGATTGACGTACCACTGTGCTTCATCATCTAAGACCCCAAAGAGCTAGCAGAACATGCGAATTTTCAATTTTTTAAATATGAAGCTCTCCAAGCTTCTACTATGAAGCTTTCAAAAATAAGACTTTCTAATGATAACAAATAAACAAGATCAGACTTTAAAACAGAAATTGAATGAGATAAAATCTATGAATACATTTAAGGATCAGTAGCTTTACAAATGTTATTTTTAGGTCCAAGAAGGATGCCCTTACAGAAGGCTAGTCAGTGTTCAATTGGGTCAAGGAATGAAACAACAGAATCTCTCTTTCCAACCTGCTTTTTGTGGTCCTTCTAGTTTTAATAGATCTTTCCCTCTCTTTATTTAGTTCTCATGTCTTCTCTCTTGCATTGCTCATGCAATCCTTTTCTTCCTCTCCTTTCTCTCTTGTAGAGAAACTGTCCAACCCAAATCAATAAAAAGCAACAAAAATCATTTCCCTTTGAATAGCTCTTATGCCTCCTGTCTTCACTGTTGTTTTCAAGATCTTTTTTCTCAGATTCTCCTTTGTGAGAGACATACCTAATTGAGTTTTGTTCATTGTGGTGATATGCAAGGTAGCAGAGTGTCCCTGGGACATCACTCATGTCTCAAGGGTAACAGAGCATCTCTGAGGCATTGAGAAGGGTAGCTGATCTCCAAAACAAACTGCTTTTTAATGTTAGGACAGCTGGCTGGACACAATTATTTTGATAAGTCTTCTAATGGATTGAGGAAACTTTATGGGCAGAGATGAGCTCTGATAAGATTTCTTGTTTCCATTCAAGCTGAGCTTCTGATCCTATTCAAAGAGATTTGAATCACTGCACTGAGTAAAGATATGCCATCATCACTTTAGATGGGCATCATACAATCTTTTAAGGACCCAAATAGAACAAAAAAAGATGAAGGAAGGGAAATTTTTCTCTTCTTGAGACAAACATCTCCTGACTTTGGACATAGAGCTTCTGTGGTAGGCAAAAGCCCTCTCTGAACCAGCTGCAGCCAATAGAAAAACTTCCTGATAATTCCTCAGGTGTCCGGTCTCTTCTGTCCTACATCATTTGGCCCCCAGATTCTCCTGCTTCAGAGTTGGATTTAAAGTTACACCTTTAGCTCTCTTCATTCTCAGACCTTCAGATGTGACTGAATGATGTCCCTGAACTTCCTTGTTTTCTAGCTTGCAGATAGCAGATCATGGGACTTAGCCTCTGTAATTGGCAAGCCAACTCTTTACAAGAAAAGCTTTTTTTATCAACCTCCCACTTATCTATCTATGTATGTATCTGTCTTATCATCTATCTTACCCATGCATCTAATTAATTTTATTTCTCTGAAGAATCCTACTATTTAAAATAGCATCACAGTGCTTTCAGCCTTTAAGAAAACATCCCTACATGGAAACCAAGAACATTTGTGATTCAAATAGGGTTCAGACAAGTCTAACTGAACCCCAGCCAGTCTGCTGATGAGCATGAAATAATACTCATTTTTATATGCTGCTAGGATTTTTGTGGTTATCTGTCACGTACTGAGAGCTGTTGAATAAATACACTAAGGATTCTGTCCAGACTAGGGGAAGTTTACATCTTTAATGAAATTCCCACAACCACCTCCTCCACATGAGGCATGTAACAACGCACCACAGACAGGGTGGTTTAAGTAACAGAAACTAATTTTCTTACAGTTCTAGAGGCTAGAAGTGCAAGATTGAGGTGTTGGCATGTTTGGTTTCTCATGGGCTCCCCTTTGCCTTGCAGATTACCACCTCCTCCCTGTGTGCTTAGAGGGCTTGTCTTCTGTCTGCAGGAACCCCTGGTGTTCCTGTGTTCAAAGTTTCTCTTCTTACAAGAACACATGTCAGATTGAATTAGGACCTGTCCTACTGGCCTCATTTTAACTTAACCATTCCTTTAAAGGCTTTGTCTATAAATACAGTCACATTCTGAGGTAATGGGGTTAGGATATCAACAAATGGATTTTGGATGTGATATGATTCATCCTGTAACATACAGGGTAACTTTTGATTAGGGTGACCATTTCTTTTCCATACCTAAATGCAGCATTAAACTGCACAAGACACTGTAATAATTAGTGTAAACCAGGACTGGATATGTAACTATCCTGGATATATGGCCATGTCGTTCCAGTGATGCTGGTGGTACAGGATGTATCTAGTCTCCTTTTCTGGGCATCAAGTTCAGTTCCAACAGTTCTGACTACTATTACAAAAGCTTATTTCAGCTCTCAGGCTGATTAAGGAAGGCTTCAGCTGACCAAGGTGAAAAGAGATTTAATTAACCTCCTTGAACACTACGCCCAGAACCTGCCTTGTCTGCTTTCTCACTTCTGCCTGTTGATCCCCTATTACCTGCCCTCAAGAGTTTGTTAAGCACATATGCTTCGTCCCTAGAGCAGCCTTTGCTTTACGCTTTATACACTTTGAAGTCTGCTTAGTTGTCCGTGCTGCTCATTTGCAAGAAACAACTAAAGCCTTTCCTAAATAGTGATGACTCCAACCTGGCCTGCAGTTCATAATCACATGGGAAAGGCTGACAAAATCCTGATGCTTATACATACTTCTTTGACCAATTAGAATCATTGGAGGTGAAACGCAAGCATCCATATATTTTCTGTTCTTCAGTCAAGTTTGGGACCTAGCTCTCTAGACAACATTTATTCTGTGTGTTTTGTGGATCTATAGCACTGGCATCCCCAGGAAACACATCAGAAATGCAAAATTTCAAGCTCTATCCCAGACCTACAGAATCAGAATCCACATTTAATCAGGATCCCTGGGTGATTTCTTACCCACATTAATGCTTGAGGAGCTCTGAGCTAGATCAGCTGTTTTCACCTTGGGAAGCACATTAGTAATGCATAGGGAGCTTTTAAAATGCTATGTTCTGGATGTATAGTAACCAGATTCAGTAACAACCCTGTGTGTAAATCAGTTACAATTCTGTACATGATTCAAATCCAGCACCATGGTCCTAGGCTCTAACAAATATCTGTTGTTGTTGATTCTATGGTACTAGGGATTGAAATTGAGGGTGCACTACCACTGAGCTAAACCTCTAGTCCTTACTTTTATTTTGAAAACAGGTTCTTGCTAAGTCACCCAGGCTGCCCTTGAACTTGAGATTTTAGCTTCCCAAGTAGTTGAGATTATAAGCATGCACCACTGCATATTCATCTGTTTTTTTTTTTTTTTTTTTTTTTTTTTTGGTGGGGGGAGGGTTAGGGATGGCATGGGGTTGTTCTGGGGATTCAGCCCAGGAGCACTGAGTTACATCCCCAACCCCTTTTTTTTTTTTTTTTTTAAATTTTGTGATATAATCTCACTGAGTGGCTTAGTGCCTTGCAAAACAGATGAGGCTGACCTTGAATTTGCAATTCTTCTGTCTCAGCTTCCTGAGCTGCTGAGATTACAAGGGCATGTCACTGAGCCCAGCTTTAACTCTGAGGCACATTTTCCCAGCACTCAAATGCCAAGGGCTTAATGGGTTTGAGTTATAGTGTCTCCTGATTTCAGTGTCAGCCAGGAGTAATGGCAGTCTAAAAAATCTGTGGAACAATTATAATTTGAACTTCTCTGCTGCATTGGTGTGGCCTCATTTGTTAGGTTCCTGGGATTGGTGGTCCTTGAAGTGAGTTCTAAACTAATGAGGGTCAGAATGAGTGTTCAGAAATTTTATTAGAAACCTTCTGAAAAAGTTCTACCAGAAGGACATCTGGACCTGCCCCTCCTGCTATTGACCTGTTTGAGTCAGATCAAGCTTCAACACAGGGGCACTCTATCACTGAGCTTCATTCCTAGCCATTTTTATTTTAAATTTGGAGACAAGGTCTCAAAATCTGTGGGCAGACACTCCAAGTTGTGAATGCCTAGGTGACTAGAAAGGACTTGGGGATAAAACTACCTTCTTTGGTGCTATTGAACTGTCTTAGCCACACTCTTATAAATATTAAATATATAACAAGTATTAGGGATCAATGTGTATCCTCACAGAAATAATGCTAAAATCCTAAGCCCCAGTATCTCAGTATGTGATCTTATTTGGAAATAGGTCTTTATAGAAGTAATCAAGTTAAAATGAGGTCACTAGGATGGAGCCCAATCCAATATGACTGGTTTCCTTTTAGAAAGGAGAAATTTGTATGAAGACACGAATGGTGTGACTCTACCTTATGTACAACCACAGAAATGAACAATTGTGTTCCACGTGTATACTGTGAATTGAAATGCATTCTGCTGTGTTAAAAATTAAATTAAATTAAATTTTAAAAAGAAAGGGGAAATTTGGACACAAAGACAGATACAGGGAGAGGAGATCTTGTGAAGGTATACACAGACAGAATAGGACCATGTAACTATAGTGATCCATCTACAAGTTAAGAAGTGCCACAAATTGTCAGGAAACACCAAGAGTTTGAAGAGGCAAGAACGGATTCTTCCCTAGGAAGGCAGCATTGACCCGAGGACATCTCAATTTCAGACTTCTAGCCTCCAGGCCCATGAGAATAGAGATTTCTGCCTGGTGGTTAAGTTACCTGTGTTTGATACTTTGTTATAGCAGCCTGAGGAAACACATGCAAATAAGGTCAACAATGAATTTAAGATGACAGTCTCCAAAATGGACCTAAAGTGGGAAAAATGTCAAATGAAAGAGGAAACTTTAAAGCTAAATAGCTCTTTTGGGAGATTCTTTTTACTTATAAATATAAGTACACAGATGCTTAAAATAAAAAAAGCTGAGGAGCCCTTTGCTTAAAGATGTAATATTTTCCAGCAAGCAATGAATGGAACTTTGACTTAGAGCTGTTTCTGGAAATGTGTTTTCTCCTTTGAAATCATTAAAACATACATTGTTGCTTTTTATGCTAGTTTTATGATGCATGTCGAAATTCCAAATTAAATATTGTTTAGATGCTTATGCACCCAGAATTGTTTCTCAAGAAGACCTAAGACAGGGCAAAAGAATATATTTTTATACAGAGGCAGTGAATTCTTACTCAAAGGGCAAAATGTGTTTTACTACAGAGTTTTATTACAATATCAAAATATTTTGATAGGCAAAAGACTATGAATACAGAAAGACCTCTGTGTTCTGCAAACTGTGATAACAAGTACATTTGCCAAGAAATCAGATACTGCTTTTTAAAAACATGTTCATATCTTTTGTTTCATTCTTTTCTGTGCCAGTAGACCTTGCAGTGCTAAATCCAAGGGACCTAGAAACCTTTTCATATTTCCCCTCCCAAGAGCCTCAGATGAAAGTACACATGCTAACTTTGCTGAGCTTTTTCATCAGCTCCTGAAGTTTCTACAAAAGCATGTTGCTGACCAGGAAACTGGGTCAGGCAATTGTTCTGCAATAAAGATGATCTTTTGAAGTGTCTCAGCAGCAGCCCACCTTTAACAGGAGTCCTGTGGATCATGCTCTTCACAAATTGAGCTTCAGGCCTCAGATATTATTTCTCCTTCTTTAATAACAATAAAAAACTTTGCCCTTATTTTTTTCCACCTGCCTTTGGGCTTTCTGATTGATGAACCTATTCACTTAAACAGAGAAAAAAATTTTTTTAAATGCTTTAAAAAATACAGCCACTTCTTGAAATACATTTGCCAAGAAAAGCTAACTCTAGAAACTATGAAGCTAGTTCATATGAAATACTGCCATGTTACAGGATGCCCACTGGTGGCTTGGGCAGAACCTCTAAGAGGCAGTTTGACTCTGGTTAGGACAGGATTTATTTCAGAGTCAGGGATATTTTCCAGATCCTGGGATTTCTCAGCCCCCTCCCAACAGAGGCATTTTCTCTTTTAGTTCCTAATCATGGAAGAAATAAGTTGTGGTTTTATTTTGATTTAAACTGACAACATTAGCATATTCAGAGTGAAATATGTATAACTCAACGGATCAGATACCCTTTAACAGGGACATGAATTATGAATCAATGCAAGAAGCTGTCACCAGCTATGTTACCTTGATATTAATGGCATGAACACTCAATGTTGGAAGTATATGGGGCTCATTTTCTATAAACCTATTTTGTCTTTCAGGAATGAGATAGAGACAGACAAGGAAGAGAGGGGAGAAGGATGAGAACAGGCTGGAGAGATGGAAGGATGATACTATTTATGAGGATTTTTTCAACATCCAATAGAACTCAAATAATTCAGTTGTTAGAGTTCTCAGCTAATGCAGGTTTACTCATATCACGTAGTAAGAACAAAAAGGCATCCTTACTAAATTAACCTTATTGGTCTATGATAAAAATTAACAAGGGCTAGGAATGTGGCTAGGTGATAGTGTGCTTGCCTAGCATGCCCAAGGCCATGGGTTCAGTATTCAGCTGGGGTTGTGTCAACAAACTATGGCCGATGCCTCTTTTTGTATGGCATGGGAGAAGAATGATTTTTGCATTTTAAAGAGTTGAAACAAACTAAAAGAACAATATTATTTTGTGATGCATGAAAAAAATTCCATAAAGTTCTAATTTCAGTGTCCACAAATAAAGTTTTATTAGAATGCAGTCATGACCATTCCTTTATGTAATGTCTATAGATGCTTTTGCCCAACTCTGGTAGTATTGAATAATTATAAGAGAGACTACAAAGCCCAAAGTATTTACCATTTGTCTTTTTACAAAAAACAAAACAAAATAAAAGCCTCTTTACTTCTTGCTTAATAAAATGTAAACATTTATGTATATATATATACATATATTTAAATATCCATCCATCATATATCTATCAATCATTTATCTATCATCTATTTATCCCTCTTCTTTCTATAAAAGGCAAACTTTATACTGGCAGCATTTCTTCTTATAGCCAAAGTAATATAAATGATAAAGCATAGTAACTCTATATCTTTATCCTCTTATTTAATTTTTATAGTTAAAAGCAATACTGTCTAGATGAACAAAAATATTTTATTCTGTGTACTTGATAAAACTTAAGGTATTCTGATTGGCAGGACAGTAAATATTCACCCAGAGTCTGGGCCATAGTGGTATCTGATATCCCTATAATGGCAGCTTCAAAGATGACATAAAAATGTTAGTAGCAAAGACATTGAAGCCTTAAATGCCCATGTGAGGTGGTGGAATTCATTTCCTATCACTGGTAGTTAGAGACTTAAATTCTAGCTTTCAATGGGTAGGGGAGGGGGTATTGAAGCTATGTTTCAAATGAATATTCAAGGAAGGACTTAAGGAACATTACTTCCAGTGGGAGCACTTTGATCCTAGAATTGCAAAAGTTCCTTTTATTTAATTTTTATAAAGTGACTAATGGGAACTTGGAGTAGCCAACTCAATTCAATCTGGCAAATGTGTCTCCAATGGTGTGATATAACAAAGAATATATCTAGTCTTTGTCCCTGATTTCTGGCACAGAGCTTGAACAATACTTGAAATTTTCCTGATAGCAATGTTTTCTTGTAATTCATAATGAGCTAATTTCTATCATAACCTTATGCTAATGAGGTAAGTAAGGACAGTTCCTGAGATAGTCTCAAGGGAGGGGCTGGTAATGTCAGAAAGTCCAAGCACATAGTTAGAGAGTTGGAACTTTCCATCCTTCCCCTCCCTCACCCTCTTCCAGGGACAGAAGGGGGGCTAGAGACTGAATTCAAATGGGTGACCAGCTATTTAATCTGTCCTACTCATGCATTAAAATTCAATACAAACTGTACCATAAACTCAGAGTTTCCAGGTTGGTGATCATACTGACGTACTGGGAGAATGTCTTACCCTGACCCCATGTGGATGGAAGCACTGCCTCCCTCTTCCCTCAAACTTTACCCTTTTCTCCCGTCCTGAATTGTATCTTTTATAATAAAATGGCAATTTTAATACTGTGCTAATAGTGAGTTCTAAGAATCACTCAAAATGAATTACCAAACCTGAAAGAGGTTGTGAGAACCCTCAAACTGTATCTGGCTGGGCAGAAGTGAAAGTGGCTGGGGACACCTGGACCTTGCAGCTGGCATTTGAAGTGGGCCAGTCTTATTAAATGGATCCCATTTACCTGTGGGGTTTTTATTAACTCCAGATGGTATCAGAATTGTATTGAACTCTGGGACTCCCAGTTTGATGTTCCAGATTCTTGTTGAAATGCATATGTTAACTGTGGGCAGGCCCAGCGCTAGGCACTGAGGGTAAAGAATAAGTAAGGTGTGCCAGTCTGGTGCTCCAATTGTTGATGACTTGGTTGTGTAACTAGCATTTGGAAAACAGGGTGTTAGCAGAAGAGGCAAACCTCCTATTGAAGAAGGGAGTGAGAGGAATAAAATGTGAGGCAGAAGCACAAGATCCTCAGTTTTAGTATTTACCTAAAGTACAATGTGAAATCTGGGGCTCCATTCTTGTGCATCCCAAGGTTTTATGTGGGCTAGTTCTCATTAATCGTAAGCGAGGAATTGAGAGCCAAGTGGTATGATCCTCTACTCTAACTTCTCACAGGAGAAAGGCAGCGTTGTTCAGTCAGTTTCTAGTGCAGGATGGGCAAAGTTGGAGGGAGAGAAAAGATGTTAGCTAGAGAAAAAATGACCACAGAAATAACAACAAAGCTGCAAAATAGGGACTGATGGGGAATGTAATATTACTATTCTAGCTATTTTAAGCAGAAGATAACTTAATTCTAGGACTTAGGTACTTATGAAATTGTGGTTGCACTGGAGGAAATAGGCACAAGACTGGGGCTACCAGTAATGACTTTCAAGTTGCAGAAATAGCTCACCCAGGTAGCAGCTGCCTCTGCCACCTTGAGAGTCAGGGACCCACAATACCACTGACCCCCAGAGCTGGTTCTAGGATGGCAGCATTTCAGTTGCAGTCCGTGACCAAGGAAAACCACATGTGGCTGCAGGAACCTCACCATCTTTGAAGTCCCTAACCATTCCCTCTCTTTCCATTCTTCCCCCCAGTTAATTCTGTGCAAGTCACCAGGGGCCCTAAATAACATCAACAAAACGGATGAAGAGCATTTGGGAAATGTGATTAGTGTCTTTCTAACTCCTGCAATACAGATGGAAATCAGAGCAGATAGTGAAAGGAGAAACCAATTGGCCTTAGCTTCCATGGGTTGGTAAAGGGTAAAAGGATATTAGAACTTCTTTTTCTTATCATCATAAATCTGTACTTGAGAAACTTAGACATTTTTATGTTCTTTATCATTTAGGACAACTATTGTAATATGTGCAAGAAATGGGACTTGAGTCCACATCTAAAGATGAGTTTGCAAGTGGGAGAGGGATCTTTCCTAAGTCCCTGCATGTTGGTTGTTGGCAACAGGAAAATCTTGCATGGAACAAAGAAGAACGGGAAAGAATTGAGGGCAAGGTTTATGATCATCTCTTTCCATCTAGAGGCTTGGAATCCTCAAAGTTGTCCTCTATTTCCACATCAGATGGATTTCTACTGCTTTAATAAAAAGGCCACTGCTCACTTACACATTATGGTGCAGCCTATACCTAGAGTGGCAAGTCAAACTTCCAGTAGATGAGCAGTCCTTCAGAGAAATTTAAAGCCTTAGCATGTTTAACACAATTAAATAGTAGTATGTACCGGCTGCAGCAGTGCATATCTGTAATCCCAGCTACACAGGAGGTTGAGGCAGGAAGATCTGAAGTTCAAGGCCAGCCTAGGCAACTGAGTAAGACCCTATCTCCAATTTAAAAATAAAAGGACCAGGGATGTAGCTCATGGACAAAGTGCCTCTGGGTTCAATTCTCAGTACAAATATTAATGATGATGATGATTAAATAGTAGCTACACTGTATTTATATATAAGCATCTTATTAATTCATATATCATGTCTATGATCTTTAATTTCTACTCATTCCACAAGCATTTGTGAAGCATCAACTATTTGCTAAGCACAAAGGAAAAAAAGACAAAAGATCACTTTCTGACCTCAAATTGTGCAGTTTAGGAAAAGATATGATAATTAATATTTATGTTCTTATTTAATATTTATAGGAATCTTTTAGTATAATACTATTCACATTTCATCTTACGTAGCTTATCTGGGGTATTATAGAAGTCAATGAATGACTTTCTTTTGGTACCGGTGATTTAACCACTAAGACATTTCCTTAGCCTTATTTTTTTCTTCCTCTTTTTTTTTCATATTTTATTTATTTGTTCTATTTAGACTTACATGTTAACAGAGTGCAATTTGATTCATTGTACACAGATAGAGGATAACATATCAATTCTCTAGTTGTAAGTTGTATAGAATCACAACATACATGCAGTCATACATAAAGTTAGGGCTATGGTGACCATCATATTCCACCACCCTTACTGTCCCCATTCCCCCTCCCTACTTACACCCCTGTGAACAGAGATCCACCATTGTTCCCATGTCCTTCCCCACATTATGGATCAGCATCCACTTATCAACGTGTATATTTGGCATTTGGTTTTCTGATATTGGCTTACTTCACTTAGCATGATATTCTCCAACTCCATCTATTTACCTCCAAATGCCATAATTTTATTCTCTCTTATGCTGAGTAATATTCCATTGTGTATATATACCACAGGTTCTTTATCCAGTCATCTATCAAAGGGCATCTAGGTTGGTTCCACAGTTTAGCTATTGTGAATTGAGCTGCTATAAACATTGAAGTGGCTGCAGCACTGTAGTACGCTGTTTTTAAGTCTTCTGGGTATAGACCGAGGAGTGGGATAGCAGGCTCAAATGGTGGTTCCATTCCAAGTTTTCTAAGGAATCTCCATACTGATTTCCAGATTGGTTGTACCAATTTGCAGTTCCACCAGTAATGTATGAGTGTGTCTTTTCCCCCACAACCTCGCCAACACTTATTGTTGTTTGTATTCTTGAAAATTGCCATTCTGACTGGCATGAGATGAAATCTTAGGGTAGTTTTGATTTGCATTTCTCTGATTGCAAGAGATGTTGAACATTTTATCATATGTCTGTTGATGGATTGTATATCTTCTGTGAAGTTTGTGTTCAGCTCTTTGGCCCATTTATTGATTGGGTTTTTTTTTTTTTTTTTTTTTGGTGTTAAGTTTTATGAGTTCTTTATATATCCTGGAGATGAGTGCTCTATTGGATGTGTGTGTGGCAAAGATTTGTTCCCAGAATGTCTGCTCTCTGTTCACTTCATTGATTATTTCTTTTGCTGAGAAGAAGCTTTTTAGTTTGAATCCATCCCATTTGTTGATTCTTGATTTTACTTCTTGTGCTATAGGAGTCTTGTTAAGGAAGTATGGTCCTAATCTGACATGATGAAGATTTGGGCCTATTTTTTCTTCTATTAGGCATTGGGTCTCAGGTCTGATTCCCAAGTCCTTGATCCACTTTGAGTTGAATTTTGTGCATGGTGAGAGATAGGGGTTTAGTTTCATTTTGCTGCATATGGATTTCCAGTTTTCCCAGCACCATTTGTTGAACAGGCTATCTTTTCTCCAGTGTTTAGCTCCTTTATCTAGTATAAGGTAACTGTATGTAAGTGGGTTCGTCTCTGTGTCTTCTATTCTATACCATTGGTCTACATGTCTATTTTGGTGCCAGTACCATGCCGTTTTTGTTACTATAGCTTTATAGTATAATCTGAGGTCAGGTATTGTGATGCCTCCTGCTTCACTCTTCTTGCTAAGGAATGCTTTGGCTATTCTGGGTCTCTTATTCTTCCAAATGAATTTCATGATTGCCTTTTCTATTTCTATAAGGAATGACATTGGGATTTTAATTGGGATTGCATTGAATCTATATATCGCTTTGGGAAGTATGACCATTTTGACAATATTGATTCTGCCTATCCAGGAGCATGAGAGATTTTTCCATCTTCTAAGGTCTTCTTCAATTTCTTTCTTCAGTGTCTTGTAGTTTGCATTGTAGAGATCTTTCGCCTCTTTTGTTAAATTGATTACCAAGTATTTTATTTTTGTTGAGGCTATTGTGAATGGGATAGTTTTCCTAATTTCTCTTTCAGAGGGTTTATCACTGATGTATAGAAATGCAATTGATTTGTGGGTGTTGATTTTATATCTTGCTACTTTGCTGAATTCATTTATTAGTTCTAAAAGTTTTCTGGTAGAATTTTTTGGATGCTCTAAGTATAGAATCATGTCCTCCACAAATAATGATAGTTTGAGTTCTTCTTTTGTGATTCGTATCCCTTTCTTTCATCTGTCTAATTGCTCTGGCTAGTGTTTCAAGGACTACGTTGAATAGCAGTGGTGAGAGAGGGCATCCCTGTCTAGTTCCCGTTTTCAGAGGGAATGATTCCAATTTTTCTCCATTTAGGATGATGTTGGCCTCGAGTTTAGCATAGATAGCTTTTACAAAGTTGAGGTATGTTCCTTTATCCCAAGTTTTTCTAGTGTTTTGAGCATAAAAGGGTGTTGTATTTTGTCAAATGCCTTCTCTGCATCAATTGATAAAATCATATGATTCTTATCTTTAAGTCTATTGATGTGATGTATTACATTAATTGATTTCCATATGTTGAACCAACCTTGCATCCCTGGGATGAACCCCACTTGATCATGGTGCACTATTTTTTTGATATGTTTTTGTATGTAATTTGCCAGAATTTTATTGAGAAGTTTTGCATCTATGTTCATCAAGGATATTGGTCTGAAGTTTTCTTTCTTTGATGTGCCTCTGTTTGGTTTTGGAATCAGGGCGATACTCACCTCAAGAAATGAGTTTGGAAGGGTTCCCTCCTTTTCTATTTCATGAAATAGTTTGAGAAGAATTGGTATTAATTCTTCTTTGAAAGTCTTGTAGAACTCAGCTGAGAATCCATCTGGAGCTGGGCTTTTCTTGGTAGGAAGGCTCTTGATTGCATCTTCTATTTCCTTGCTTGAAATTGATCTGTTTCAGTTGTGTATGTCCTCTTGGTTCAGTTTGGGTAGGTCATATGCCCCTAGAAATTTGTCAGTGTCTTCAGGGTTTTCTATTTTACTGGAGTATAAATTTTCAAAATAGTTTCTAATTATCCTCTGTATTTCAGTAGTATCTTTTGTGATATTTCCTTCTTCATCACGAATTTTAGTAATTTGAGTTTTCTCACTCCTTTTTGTTAGGGTGCTAAGGGTTTGTCAATTTTGTTTATTTTTTCAAAGAGCAAGCTTTTTGTTTTGCCAATTTTTTGAATTGTTTCTTTTGTTTCAATTTCATTGATTTCAGCTCTAATTTTGATTATTTCCTGTCTTCTACTTCTTTTGGTGTTAATTTGTTCTTCCTTTTCTAAGGTGTTGAGACGAAGAGTCAATTCATTTATTTGTTGACTTTTACTTCTTCTAATGAATGAGGTTAGTGCTATGAACTTTCCTCTTAGCACTGCCTTCATGGCATCCCAAAGAATTTGATATGTTGTATTGGAGTTTTCATTTGCCTCTAAGAATTTTTTTAATCTCTTCCTTGATGTCTTCTGTTATCCATGCATCATTCAATAGCATATTATTTAGTTTCCAGATGATGGAGTAGTTTCTGTTTTTTAATCTGTCATTGATTTGTAATTTTATTCCATTGTGATCAGATAGGATGCAGAGTAGAATCTCTATTTTTTTGTATTTGCTAAGACTGGCTTTGTGACATAACATATGATCTATTTTGGAAAAGGACCCATGTGCAGCTGAGAAGAAAGTGTATTCACTCGTTGATGGATGGAACACTCTATATATGTCTGTTAAGTCTAAATTATTGATAGTTTCATTGAGATCTATGGTTTCTTTATTAAGTTTTTGTTTGGAAGATCTATCCAATGGTGAGAGAGCTGTATTAAAGTCTCCAAGTATTATTGTGTTGTGGTCTATCTGATTCTTGTATTTGAGAAGGATTTGTTTGATATACGTAGAAGCCCCATTATTTGGGGCATAGATATTTATGATTGTTATGTCTTGTTGATGTATGATTCCCTTAAGAAGTATGAATTGACCTTCTTTATCTCTTTTCACCATCTTTGGTTTGAAGTTCACTTTATTTGATATGAGGATGGAAACTCCTGCTTGTTTGCAGGATCCATGTGAGAGATATGTTTTTTCTGACCCTTTCACTTTCAGTCTGTGGATGTCTTTTCCTGTGAGATGAGTCTCTTGAAGACAGCATATTGTAGGGTCTTTTTTTTTTTTTAAATCCAGTCTGTCAGTCTGTCTTTAATTGGTTCATTTAGGCCATTTACATTCAGGGTTATTATTGAGATACGATTTGTAATTCCAGTCATTTTGGTTTGTTTTTGGTTTTTACCTTGAGTTTTTTTCTCTTTTAAATGGTCTTTCCTCTAGTGTAGTTCCTCTCTTTGTAAATTTTTATTGTTGCTTATCATATCATGGAATATGTTGCCAAGAATGCTGTGTAGTGCAGGCTTTCTTGCTGTAAATTCTTTTAACTTTTGTTTATCACGGAAGGCTTTTATTTCATCATCAAATCTGAAGCTCAATTTTGCTGGATATAGGATTCTTGGTTGGCATCCATTTTCTTTGAGGGCTTGGAATATGTTATTCCATGATCTCCTGGCTTTTAGTGTCTGCGTTGAAAAATCTGCTGAGATACGAATTGGTCTCCCCTTATATGCAATCTGGTTCCTCTCTCTTGTGGCCTTTGAAATTCTATCCTTTTTCTGTATGTTGGGCATTTTCATTATAATGTGCTTTGGTGTAGATCTGTTGAAATTTTGTACGTTTGGTTTCCTGTAAGCCTCTTGTATTTTATTTTCCATTTCATTTTTCATACTTGGGAAATTTTCTGATATTATTTCATTGAAGAGATTGTGCATTCCTTTGGTTTGAAATTCTGTGTCTTCTTCTATCCCAATAAATCTTAGATTTGGTCTTTTGATGCTGTCCCGTATTTCCTATATGTTCTGTTCATAATTTTTTACCATCTTGACTGTATGTTCAAATTTATTTTCAAGATTGTATATCTTGTCTTCATTAACCAAACTTCTGTCTTCCAGGTGATCTAGTCTGCTGGTGATGCTTTCTATTGAGTTTTTAATTTGGTTTATTGTTTCCTTCATTTCAAGAATTTCTGATTTTTTTTTATGATCTCTAGCTCTTTCTTAAAGTAATATTTTGCTACTTGTAATTGCTCTCTTATCTCTTTGTTAGAATGATCTATGGTTGCCTTTATTTGCTCTCCTATTTCTTTGTTGGATTGATCAATTTTTGCCTGTAATTGCTTACTTATGTCATTCTTTAATTTGCTGATCATTTTAATTATGTACATTCTGAATTCTTTCTCTGACATTTTATCAACTGTGCTGCCGATGGATTCTTTTACAGTGGTATCCAGGTTTATTTGGGGCACTTTCTTCCCTTGTTTTTTCATGTTGATTGTGTATCTTCCTTTCTTGAAATACCAATCTGAGGTATTGCGGCTTCTATCCTATAATCTTGTATTGACACTCCAGATTACCTGTGTGTCTCGCCTTGGAGCTACTTCTGTTCTCCCAGTGTCCCCAGATGGGCACTACTCTCACTAAAGTTGGTGGCGGAGGTAGTGGACATACCTCTAGAGGGCAGTGGAAATGGCCTTGGCTGGGCTCCTGAGGCGGCCCCTGAGGGCTGTTTTGCCCCTCTCTTGCACTCCTGCTGGTGAACAGGAACTCTGGAGTGGAACTAGAGGCGGGCTCAGGTCTCACTTAGGCAGGGTCACAAGCTGGAGAGTCTGTGTGCATGTGAGCTCCTCTTACAGTGAGTGTGAGCTCCCCTGGGGCTGGAGGATAGCAGGCTCTGGTCTGCCTTCAACTGGGCACCCCTGGCATTCCCTAAAGGTGGTTTTGGGCCTTCTGTCTTGCCTGATCACAGGAACTATGGAGTGGAACTGAGGTGGGCCCAGAGCATACTTGGGTTGGGCCTCTTCATGCTGGGGTCTCTGGAGGCCACTCTTACCCTGGGTGTGCCTTCCCTGTGGCTGGTAGCAATCAGACTCTGGTCAACCCTTAGTTGGACCCCCGGGGAGTTTCCTGAGGTTGGATTTGGGCCCTCTGTAGCTCCTGCCAGACCCCAGGAACTCTGGAGTGGAATTGGGGTGGACCCAGGCTGCCCTTGGGTGGGCATGCCTCATGCTGGTGTCTCTGGAGCAACTCTTGCCCTGAATTTGGGCCCCCAGTGGCTAGAGGTAGCAGTCCCTGGTCTCCCTTTGTCTGGACAACTGTGGAGCTTCCTGAGGGAAGATCAGGGCCCTCTGTGGCTCCTGCCAGTCCACAGGAACTCTGGAGCAGAACTGGGGCTGGCCCAGACTGCTGTTATGAAGGGCTGCCTTGTGTTAGGGTCTCTGTGGGGACTCTTACCCTGAATTTGGTCTCCCCAGTGGCTCGAGGTCGCAGTCCCTGTCTCCCTTTGGTTGGACACCCGTGGAGGTTCCTGAGGGTGGATGTGGGCCCTCTGTGGCTCCTGCTGGGCCCCAGGAACTCTGGAGCGGAACTGGGGCGGGCCCAGGCTGCCCTTGGGTGGGGCTGTGTCACACTAGGTTCTCTGCGGGGACTCTTACCCTGAGTTTGTGCTCCTCAGTGGCTCGAGGTAGCAGTCCCTGGTCTCCTGCTGGCTGGACACCCGTGGAGGTTCCTGTGGGCAGATCTGGACCCTCTGCGGCTCCTGCTGGTCCACAGGAACTCTGGAGCAGAACTGCGGTGGGCCCAGGCCGCCCTTGGGCGAGGCTGTCTCCACTGGGGTCTCTGGATCGACTCTTAACCCTGAATTTGGGCTCCTCAGTGGCTAGCGGCTGGGGCCGTGTGACCACAGAAGCAACCGCTAGGGCCCCTGCATGGTTGGTTGGGCGCTGGAGCCAGGTACCCCGTGTAGAAGCAGTCCCCACCCGGGGAGAGCCCTGGGCTGGGGCTCCGAGCCACTCGCAGCTGAGCTCCGTCCCGCTTGTTGCTGAAGTCACGCTGCTTGTGGCAATCGCTGCTGCCTGGTGGCCCTGTGTACACACGCAAGTGAAATTCCTGTGGGGGTAGCTGTAGGATGATGTCCAGAAACTGGCTGGGAGATGGTATTTCCACAATTTCAATCTCAGGTTCTGGAGAGACTGACTGCAGCGTCAGTCTAGGCTGCCATCTTGGAACCCGCCTCCCTTAGCCTTTTAAAACATTTTTTGAGGGGGCACTAGGGATTGAACTCAGGGGCACTTGACCACTGAGCCACATCCCCAGCCCTATTTTGTATTTTTCTTTAGAGACAGGGTCTCACTGAGTTGCTTAGTGACTCACTTTTGCTGAAGCTGGCTTTGAACTCGCCATCCTTCTGCCTCTGCCTCCTGAGCAGCTGGGATTATGGGCGTGGACCACCACAACCAGCCAAACTTTTTTTTCTTTTATGAGATATGGTCTCACTAAGTTGCTCAGGGTCTCACTAAATTGCCGGGTCTGGCTTTGAACTTGCGATTCTCCAGTCTCAACCTCACAAACTGCTGGGATTATGGTGCATACCATTGCACCTGGATAATAAATGAGTTTTTTGAAGTTGACTCAGCTGGTAAATGGCTGTGGAATGGTGAGAGTCCTGCTGCAAGACTGCACACCTGAGCTTTGGACACATGTTGGGCTGCAGACACAGGTGAGAGCAATCACTTATGTTTTTCATTTAATCTGAGAAACATGCTTCAGAGAAGTGACCCAGAGGGAACAGATAAAAATTGATATTGTAGGTGGAGTTGAGAGAAATTGAGCAGGTAACCAAAGTGGGAAGTATTTGTGGGGCAGAAGATCAGTATGCATGTGGACCCAGAAGCATAGCTGGGCATGGCACATTTTTGAACTTATATATAGTTCTGCATAGTATGGAGTATGGGATTAAATAAAGAACTGGTGACTCTTTGCAAAGAAATGAACTCAAATCAAAAGGCATAGAAGGATTTTAAGCAGAGAAGACACAGGATCTTTTAGAAAGACTCTCTGGAAACAAATGCAGGATCCTGTTCTTACAGAAAGAACTCCTAAAACAAAAGTGAAATCATTATCTGCTATTTCTTGGCAAAGATTCAATAACATATAGGTTGAAATATATGTTAATACAAAACACCCTGATTTTTAAGTCATTAAAGAACTCAATCTCCCATCGATTTCTTTCCAGCACTAGTAAAAAACTATTTGAGATCCAGGAAAATCTATGAAAGATAATGGGAAGAGTATGCCTTTCCATTCTCCAGTCTCCACACCTGTATCAGGTTAAATTAGACTGATTGCTGTTTTCTCTCTTCTATGTGGAAACTGTGGTGCATTGATGAACTCTGGGATGGGCAACATGCACCCATTTTCAAAACTTGATGAGTCCAGGTTGGCCAGTGGATTAGCCCCTGTCCTCTAAGATCTATAGAATGAGAGATACCCTCTGGCAAAACATCTTGATTCCAAAGGGCTGCTTAGGCAGCTTCTGGAAATGAATAGTTTATTCAAGGTCTTATGTTCCACTTCTGCAACTAAATCACATGTGACCTGAAATTTGACGAACAGAAGAGGAAGGGTCTTTGGGACGGAAGAGTTGTTTAGGGGTTAAGAGTTCACCCTCCAGATTCTGACCTTGGCACAGAACAACTTTGTACCTTGTGCAAAGTATTTAACCTTCCTCTAAGCCTCAGTTTCTTCATCCCTGGAGAATAAAAATAGCACCTCCTTTGCAACATAAAATAACCCATGTAAGTAAGTAATATAGTGTCTACCACAAAGTACCTACTCAATAAAATATTTGCTGACTGTTGTGTTTTTGCATGCACAGAGGGAAATGGCACAGATTGAACAAATTTTCATTCTCTCACAAACCAGGCCAGGATAATTGCAGATTCCTGGCATTTATTCACTCCCTGTAGGGGAAAAATGTGGATAACAGTTGGATTATTGTAAGGAATATTCCATGGGCTACTTACTGACTATGCTGGATCCAATCTTACTCTTCTATCAAATACACATAGGTCTTTGGGATCTCAGCATATTCTCTGAGAGGGTCATGCTGCCTGCAAGAATTCCCTCTGTTCTGTCCCAGGCAAGACCTCATCATCCTTATGTGATGTTAAGAACTATGCTTCCTTCCTCTGCCCTTCTATATCCACTCTCCACTCCTCCCAAACACAAAGAGCTCACCATAGGAAATGGGCTTAATTTTTATTGGTTTATTTACTCCTGAAGTCCTGTGTGTGTGTATGTATAGTGGTAGTGGGGTTACTGGGGATTGAGCCCAGTTGTGCTCTACCACTAAATTACATCCTTAGCCCTTTTTATTTTTAATTTTGAGACAGCGTTTTGCTAAGTTGCTAAGACTGGTATCAAACTTGTGATCCTCCTTCCTCAGCCTTTGGAGTTGCTGAGATTATAGATGTGTGTCACTGCCCTTGGCTCTAAAGTCCCTTTTAAAAAATGGTGTGTAATAAATGGAACAGCTTTTTAAATTTGGTTATGCAAAGATTAAATAATACTAGACATTTTATAGAATACCAAACTGGCGTGTGCTGAATAAAATGAAATTATGTAACAACTATTAAGCACCATACATGCTAAATGAAAACATACACAATTTCTTAACCTACTGAATGATTTTTAGTTCTTTTCTCAAAGTGAGATGGGTCATAAACAATATTTCTAAAGTTCTTTCCCCTGTCACTGTCACAAAAATACATAGGCTGGCATCTGCTCAGTTCCACTCTTAATTTCAGGATAAGATGATCAGAAATAAAACTTTAGGAAATCTAAAGGTCTACAAATAGAACATAGAAAAGAAAATGTCAGAACAATAAATAACATCTGAGCAGATAATAAAGTAGCCTAAAGTCTAAAGTAACTGAGTCTTCAGTACCTTAGTCTTAAGTCTAAAGTAACTGAGTTCCAGCAACAGGAGCTAGGAGTAAGCAGTGAACCAGTTTTAGGCCAGCACATCAAATAATTCTAGCACTGTTTTTTAGTGTTCTATGCACTAAGTATTGTTCAACAAATATTAAACAGCGATGGTTATGCCAGGTATGTTGGAGATTACAAAGACAAGTGTTTGTTTCTCATGTTTTGTCCCTTGGTACCCTGTTAAAATCAATGAAGCCTTCATTTCTTTTCCTATGGATTCCAAGGTGAAAACAGGCTAGCCTGACAATATGCTAATGTGAGGGTGGCCTTCTGTACCATCTCCTCTGTTCATCTGCAGTATAATAGGAACCTGAATAAATTGTGAAAATGTATTAATTACAAGGAAAACCTCTAAAAGTTGATGGCAGTCTTGTGCACTGACATTTTTGAGCAAAGCAATAAGTCCCAAATCCTGACTTTGCTGCTTCTATGAAAGGGGGACTTTGAGACACTGAGTAGGATGTTTTAGGCTTGGGAAAATGGATGGGGTTAGCTCTTTTCAATCAATCTGCACAATGACAAGTCCCTTACAGTAGTATAGATGTTACGATCTTCTGGGTAATTTATGAATTCCTGGGAATTCAAAATTGCTGAGATACACTATCCTAGAGGCTGGAAGTGACTTATAGGCAGGAGTGTTGGATCACAAGTCACCATTAGAATGCTGAGGTGACAATCAGTGAGTTTCCATTTTGTGGGTACTCAATTACTTCAATCAACAGTTGTTTCTTTGTTTCATTTTTAAGAAAAAATAAGATGTAATGGAAAGAGGGTGGGTTGCTGATTTCAAAGTAAGTAAAAAACACTTGAACATGCAGAAGATGAGAGTAGAAGCTAACAGGTCCTAGACTCTGTGATTCTAATCCAGGTCAGGAATTACAGTGTATGATTTCATCAGCCTGAAATGAAATACCCTTCTGAAACCCAGGGTGTGTTCTTTTTGACAAACTGGGTTCTGAGATCTTTTAAGGGAAGTCTCTGACATCTGCATTACTATTATATGGCAGCATGTGTGGGAACTCTGGGTCATGTGTGCATGAAAGAAGCAGGGATATGATATTTCCTGAAATTCTGGAAATAAAATGTAAAGTGGAAAAGATTTAGTAGATGACAAACCATATAAAAGGAATTGAAAGTCTAGGATTTCATGGTAAAATTTCATGACATCATACACTTAAAGGTTTTTGGTTTTGTTTTTAATGAATCCCTTCTCAGACATACCTGAGATGTACCCAGGAATCTGCATTTCTAACAAGCTCTCCTTATAAGGTAGTTGCAGTGGGGCCTCATCCTCAGAAGCAGATTTAAGATCTGTGATGTCTTTTATGATAATGTCAGTCCTGCCCATTGTCACATGACTGGGTAGGGCATCAACATAGAAAGTTTTTGTAAAGTGGACATACTTTTCTCCTAATCACTAGACAATGCAGTCCAGACAAAGCTCTGCTTTCCCCAAGGACCGCCTGTTAGGTGGAAATTTTATATAATCCCCATCTAGCTTAAAAATTAAACCAAATTGGAATTTGACAATTACCTAGAATATGGTTGCAATAAAATAGATGTGAACTCAGATGATGATTTGGGAATAATAAAATTTTAGAGCTTAATTTAGTCATAGCAAGAAAGACATCAATGCCATCTTTCAAGTTGAGTTCCAGGCTGGGTTTAGTTCAAGGTTACTCTGAGTGCTTGAATGTTCTTTCTCACCCATTTTAATAACCCCTAAGATGCTTTCAACAAAATAAGAAGTGGAAATCCAAGGAATAAACTGATATTTCCATATGTATTCTTTCCTCTGTATTCTTTAAAGCTGTTAGAATCTAAATTTGAATCCTTTGTTTTAAAACATCCTGAATGGAAGACCATAGTTTCTGAAATCTAGAAGTTGAAAGAGCAAATATTTTGACAGTTTTCATATTGATTACATTCAGGGTAGGAATAATAATATAAGCTGAGTTTTTAAAAATGTAATTTGTATAGAATTTTAAAACTGAGTTTTCTATGAGCTCTCAAAATATTTTTCTTATTTCCGTGAAAAGCCCTTTTACTTTGAAATGAAGAAAATAGTTTAATGAAAGCAAGCTATTAATGACATAATGGGAGAACTTAATAAGACCCTTGGCCCAGTGCTTCGCAAAGGTGTCAGTCAGACAGGTGGCAAAGGTGATGTGGCTGACAGGGTCACTGCCGTTCAAAGCCTGGGGGAACTGACACTGAAGGTCAACAACTGCATCCCTGTAGAATAAAAATGAGCAAGACTAAGTGATATCTCAGAACTAAGTCATACAAGAAGGGGAAAAATAAGCTATCAAAATAATAAAGATTTTCTTTACAGGAAGTTGCACACAAAGCCCGTCTATTCTGTCTCTTGCTACTGCAGGTCAGATATCCAAAACTCTGGAGGAGGATTCAGAAATTCTGTGAGACAGGATTTAAGGATTGACTGCCTCCCCCAAACACACTGGTGAGGTAGAAGGTGGCAAACATTTTCTTGAGTTTGTCCTAAACTTTTGACTTAGGAACTCATTGCCTCACAGTGACTTCCAAGAAGAAATGTTCAGATTTCTTTTTTCTACTCTTCTGTTGCAAAAATTTCCACATCTGATTTTCTAGCTCTTATTCATGTTTATAAAACTTAACCCAAAGTAAAATATCACAGTATTATGGAAAAATGGACAGGTAGATGTGATTGGTGTCTAAGGTTACTCCAGTACTGGGAGATGTGGTTGGTGAGTGAAGAGGAAGATGAGTGAGGAAGGACAACAACACTGTTCAAATGTGGGAATGCCTCTGAGCATTGTATTCATCCTGGGAAGCTGTCATGGGTCTTGCCCATGAGGTTATACATTTTTTTTGCCTCAGTAAAGGAATCACTTTCTAAAAGCCAGAACATTTAGGTTTGCCATGGAAGAGAATGTTTAACACATGCAGGATGATTAATTGAAAGTATACCCTCTTCAAAAAATGGTGCTGAGAAAATTGGAAATCCATGTGCAGCAAAATGAAACATAACCCCTATTTCTCACCATGCACAAAACTCAACTCAAAGTGGATCAAAGACCTAGGAAATTAAACCAGAGACCCTGTGCCTTATAGAAGAAAAAGTTAAGAAACACAAGATGGGAAATTGGGAAAATAACCATTTTGGATCCCTCCAATCCTGGCATTATAAAATTACATGATATTGTAATTCTAGTACTGTACAACAAATAGTCTAATCATGCAGATATTGTTTTGGTTTTGTAGATGGTTAAGCTTTTATTATTTTTCCAGCCACTTGCTGCTCTCACTAGTTTTAAAAGATGAAAAAAATTCTAATCATTTTTATTAACATGCATTAATTATACAAATTAATAGGTTTTACTGTAAAATTTACATACTTGCATATATCATGCATTGGTCTTGTTCAACCTCCTTTCCATCCTTTCTCACCCTCCTCTCCTTACCTCTCCCCACAGTCCTCTTCCCTGTCCCTCTCTATTTACAAGTCATCTTTTTGTTTTATTTATGTATTTATCAAATTATTTTTAGTTTCCACATATGAGAGAAAACATTCAGTTCTTGTCCTTCTGTGTGTGGCTTATTTAGCTTAGCACAATGTTCTCCAGTTGCATCCATTTTCTAACAAATGACAATATTTTACTCATCTTTAGAACTGAATAATATTCCTCTGTGTATATATACAATATTTTCTTTATCCATTTATCTGTGGACACCTAGGTTGATTCCATGTATTAACTATTTTAAATAGTGCCATAGTAAACATCTCCTTTATGTAGTGAATTTGTTTCCTTTGGATACATAAGCAGGAGAGGCATAGCTGGAACATATAGTAATTGTTTTTAGATTTTTAGGATTGTTCATACGGTTTTCCATAGGGGATTTAATAATATACCTTCCCACCAACAGTGTATAAGGATTCATTTTTCTCCACAACCTCACAAGCATTTGTTATTTTTTTTATTGTTGTTGTTGTTTATTCGCTTTGTTGTGTTTTGTTTTAGTTATAGCCATTCTGATTGGGATAGGATGGAATATCGATAGATGTTTGATTTGCATTTCTCTGAGTGCTAAATATATTGAGCATTTTTTCATATATTTATGGTCCATTTATACTACTTTTTTATTTGTTCTAATTAGTTATGCATGACAGCAGAATGCATTTGATTCATTGTGCACAAATGGAGCACAACTTTTCATTTCTCTGATTGTACACAATCTAGAGTCACACCATTCGTGCAATCATACATGTACCTAGGGTAATTATGTCCATCTCATTCCAACATTATTCATAACCCTAAGCCCCCTCCCCTCTCCTCACTCCCCTGTGCCCAATCCAAAGTTTCTCCATTCTTCTTACGACTCCCCCACCCATTATGGATCAACATTCATTTATCAGAGACAACATTTGACATTTTTTTTTTTTGGGATTGGCTTACTTTGCTTAGCATGCTATTCTCCAGTTCCATCCATTTACCTGCAAATGCCATAATTTTTTTCTCTTTTAATGCTGAGTAATATTCCATTGTGTACACGTAACACAGTTTCTTTATACATTCATCTATTGAAAGGCATGTAGGTTGGTTCCACAGTTTAGCTATTGTGAATTGAGCTTCTATGAACATTGACATGGCTATGCCACTGTAGTATGCTGATTTTAAGTCCTTTGAGTATAGACTGATGAGTGGGATAGCAGGCTCAAATAGTGGTTCCATTCCAAGTTTTCTAAGGAATCTCCATACTGCTTTCCAGATTGGTTGTACCAATTTGCAGTCCCACCAGCAATGTATGAGTGTGCTTTCCCTCACAGCCTCACCAACACTTATTGTTGCTTGTATTCTTGAAAACTGCCATTCTGACTGGCATGAGATGAAATCTTAGTTTTGATTTGCATTTCTCTAATTACTAGAGATGTTGAACATTTTTCACATATTTGTTGATCAATTGTATATTATCTTCTGAGAAGTGTCTTTTTAATTCCTTAGCCCATTTATTGATTGGTTTATTTGTTTTGTTGGTGTTAAGTTTTTTGAGTTCTTTATATATCCTGGAGATTAGTGCTTTATCTGATGTGTGTGTGGTAAAGATCTTTTCCTACGCTGTAGTTTCTCTCTTCACATTACTGATTGTTTCCTTTGTTGAGAAGAAGCTTTTTAGTTTGAATCTATCCCATTTATTGATTCTTGATTTTATTTCTTGCACTTTAGGAGTCTTGTTAAGCAAATCAGGACCTAATCTGACAAGATGAAGATTTGGGCCTACTTTTTCTTCTATTAGGTGCAGGGCCTACTTTTTCTTCTATTAGGTGCAGGGTCTCTGGTCTAATTTCTAGGTTCTTGATCCACTTTGAGTTGAGTTTTGTTCATGATGAGAGATAGGGGTGATGTTTCATTTTGCTTCATATGAATTTCCAGTTTTCCCAGCACCATTTGTTGGAGAAGCTATCTTTTCTCCAATGTATGTTTTTGATGTCTTTGTCTATTATGAAATAATTCTATTTATGTGGGTTTGTCATTGTATCTTCTATTCTGTACCATTGGTCTACATGTCTATTTTGGTGTCAATACCATGCTGTTTTGGTTACTATAGCTTTGCAGTATAGTTTAAATGTAGTATTGTAATGCCTTCTGCTTTACTCTTCTTGCTAAGAATTGCTTTGGCTATTCTAGGTCTCTTAATTTTCCAAATGAATTTCATGATTGCTTTTTCTATTTCTATGAGGGATGTCATTGGGATTTTAATAAGAATTGCATTAAATCTGTATAACATTTTTGGTAGTATGGCCATTTTGACAATACTAATTCTTCCTATCCAAGAGCATGGGAGATCTTTCCATCTTCTAAGGTCTTCTTTAATTTCCTTTTTTAGTGTTCTCTAGTTTTCATTGTGTAGGTCTTTCACATCTTTTATTAGATTGATACCCAAGTATTTTATTTTATTTTTTGAGGCTATTGTGAATGGTGTAGTTTTTCTAATTTCTCTTTCAGAGAGTTTATCACTAATGTATAGAAATGGATTTGACTTATGGGTGTTGATTTTATATGCTGCTACTTTGCTGAATTCATTTATTAATTCTAGATGTTTTCTAGTGGAATTTTTTGGATCTCCATTTGTACTTCTTTTGAGAAGTGTCTTTTCAGATTATTTGCCCATTTTTTGATTAAATGACTTGTTTTGTTGGTATTGTTAGCTTTTTTAAGTTCTTTATAGGTTCTGAATATTAATCCAATGTAGATAAAAAGCTGTTAAAATTTTTTCTCATTCAATAGGTTGTATCTTCACTCTGCTGATTATTTCCTTTGCTGTGCAGATATATTTTATTTATTTTTTAGTTTTTTATTTATTCTTTTTAGTTTTACATGAGAGTAGAATATATTTTGACATGTTATGCATACATGGAGTATAACTTCCCATTCTTGTGGTTGTACATTATGTGAAGTGGCACTGTTCATGTATTCATATATGAACATAAGAAAGTAATATCTGATTCATTTTACTGTCTTTTCTATTCCTACCACCTCCCCTCCTTTCATTCCCCTTTTCTTTTCTAATCCATAGTACTTCTATTCTCCCTCACCTATTTTTTGTTAGTCTTTGGTTTTGGGGGATTGGTTTATTTCACTTATAATGATAATCTCCAGTTCCATCCATTTACCAGCAAATGCCATAATTTCATTCTTTTTATGGCTGAGTAATATTCCATTGTGTTTGTATAGAACATTTTCTCTATTTATTCATCTGTTGAAGGGCACCTGTGTTTGTTCCATAGCTTAGCTATTGTGAATTGAGCTGCTATGAACATTGATGTGGCTACACTATAGTATGCTGCTTTTTAGGTCCTTTGGGTATAGACTGAGAAGTGGGATAACTGGGTCAAATGTGGTTCCATTGTATATTTTCTGAGGAATCTCCATATTGCTTTCCATTATGGTGGCATAAATTTGCAGGAATGTATGAGTGAAACTTTTTCCCCATGTCCTCACGAACACTTATTGTTACTTGTATTCTTATTAATTGCCATTCTGACTGGAGTGAAATGAAATCTCAGTGTAGTTTTCATTTGCATTTCTCTAACTACTAATGATGTTGAACGTTTTTTCAGATATTTGCTGATCAGTTGTATTTCTTCTTCTTTGAATTGCCTGTTCAGTTCTTTATCCGATTTATTGATTGAGTTATTTGGGGGGTTCATTGGTGTTAATTTTTTTGAGTTCTTCATACATCCTGGAGATTAATGCTCTATCTGAGGTGCAGGTAGCAAAGATTTTCTCCCATTCTGTAGGCCCTCTCTTCACCTTATTGATTGCTTTCTTTGCTGAGAAGAAGCTTTTTAGTTTGAATCCATCCCATTTATCGATTCTTGATTTTACTTCTTGTCCTTTAGGTGTCTTGTTGAGGAAGTCTGTACCTAAGTTAATATGATAGAGAATTGAGTCTACTTTTTCTTGTAGTAGGTGCATGGTCTCTGGTCTAATGCCTAGGTCTTTGATTCACTTTGAGTTGAGTTTTGTGCAGGGTGAGAAATAAGGGTTTAATTTCATTTTGCTACATATGAATTTCCAGTCTTCCCAGCACCATTTGTTAGAGAGACTATCTTTTCTCCAATGTATGTTTATGGTGCCTTTGTCTAGTATATGATAACTGTATTTAAATGAGTTTGTTTCTGTGACTTCTATTCTGTACCATTTGTCTTCATGTCTGTTTTGGTGTCAATACCATGCTGTTTTGGTTACTATAGTTCTATAGTACTAGTTTAAGTTTTGGTATTGTGATGCCTCCTGCTTCATTCTTCTTGCTAAGGATTGCTTTGGTTATTCTGGGCCTCTTATTTTTCCAAATGAATTTCATGATTGCTTTTCCTGTTTCTATGAACAATGTCATTGGGATTTTAAAATTGGAGTTGCATTAAATCTGTATAATGCTCTTGATAGAATGGCTATTGTGATAATATTGTTTCTTCTTAGCCAAGAACATGCAAGGTCTTTCCATCTTCTAATATCTTCTTCAATTTCTTTTTTTAGTGTTCTGTGGTTTTCATTGTATAGGTCTTTTACCTCTTTTGTTAGATTGATTCCCAATTTTTTTTGAGGCTGTTGTGAATAGATAGTTTTTCTAATTTCTTTTACAGTTGACTCATAACTGATGTGTAGGAACACAGTTGATTTATGGGTATTGATTTTATATCCTGCTACTTTACTGAATTCCTTTTTTGATTTCTAGCAGTTTTTTGGTGAAGTTTTTTTTTGAGGGGGGTTGCTTCTAAATATAGAATCATGTCATTGGCAAATAGTGATAATTTGAGTTCTTCTTTTCCTATTTATATCACTTTAATTTCTTTCTTCTGTCTAATTGCTCTGGCTAGAGTTTCAAGTACTATATTGAATAGAAGTGGTGAAAGAGTGCATGTGTGTCTTGTTCCAGTTTTTAGAGGGAATGCTTTCAATTCTTCTTCATTTAGAATGATGTAGGCCTTGGGTTTAGTATATGTATCTTTTACAATGTTGAGATATGTTACTACTATCTCTAGTTTTTCTAGTATTTTGAACATGAATGGATGTGCAGATTCTTTTTAATTTGATCAAATGCCATTTGTCAATTCTTGCTTTTGTGTCCTGTAAGAATGCTATCCAGGATATCTTTGCCTGTGACAATATTTAAAGTGTTTCTTCTAGAAGTTTTAAATTTTCAGATTTTACATTAGGTGTTTAATCTGTTTAGAATTTATTTTTGAACAAGCTGAGAGATAAGGTTTGAATTTAATTCTTTTGCATGTGGATGGATATCTACTTTTCCCAGAACCATAAAGAAGCTGTCTTTTCTCCAATGTGTGCTTTTGGCAACTTTGTATAGAATCAGTTGGTTGAGAATGTGTGTGTCTATTTCCCAAGTCTTCTATTCTGTCCCACTGGATTATGTGTCTGTTTTTATGGGAATTCTGTTCTGTTTTTTTTACTATTGCTCTACAGTATGTTTTAAATTCAGGTATTGTGATGCCTCCAGAATTATTTTTCTTCAGGATTGCTTTGGCCATCTTTTGTTTTTCCATATGAATGTTAGAATTGGTTTTCTAGTTCTGCGAAGAATGTCATTGGTATTTTGATTAGGATTGTATTGATCACTTTGAATAGATATGACCATTTTATCAATATTAATTCTACCAATCCATGAACATGGGAAGTCCTTCCATCTTCTAGGTTCTTCTTCAATTTCTTTCTTCGTTGTTTTGTACTTTTTATTGTAGAGGTCTTTCTATCATCAGTTAAGTTTATTCCTGGGTATTTTTTTTACCCAGGAATAAACTGATTCACAATAACTTTGTTTCAAGCTATTGTGAATGGGTTTACTTTAATTTCTCTCTCAATGAGCTCATTATTGGTACATAAATTTTATATATTAATTTTATATACTAATTTTTATAATATTATACTAAATTTTAAAGGTAGATCATTGTTCCTGTGATTTTGTTGTTTTTCTTTCATGTATTTTGAATATTCTATGTTCATTTATTCATCTCTTATTCATCTTAGAAGTTTGGTTGTTTTTTCAGATTTCTCATTTGCATGTCTACTCTTCAAATGAGATTTATTCTTTCACATGATCTTATGATTACATTTATAGTTCTTCTTCTTCTGGGTGTAGGTTTCCCTTAAGTGTCATCCATCAGTAGTGGTCCAGTGGTCATGAAGTCCCCTAGTTTATGCTTATCTTGGAAGGTCTTTAATTTTTGTTAGAATCTGAATGACAACTTTGCTGCATATAGTAATCATGGTAGTTATTTTTTCTTTAAGATATGAAACACATCATCCCATACACACATGACCTTTAGAGCTTCTGCTGAGAAGTCTGCTGTTACTCTAATGTGGTTTCCTTTAAAAGTGGCTTAGTACTTCTCTCTTGAAGATTTTAACATTCTTTCTTTGTTGTGTACTTTAGGCAGTTTGCTATGTTGTGGAAAGGCTCTTTTCTGGTCATGTCATTTGAGTTTCTATATGTCACCTGTACCTGGATGTCTGTGTCTTTCCCCAGATTCGGGGAAATCTCTGCTATCATTTAATTGACTAGGTTATCTGTGCCTTCAGCCTGCAGCTCTTATCCTTTGGGTTTGGCAATTATGTGAACATTTGATCTTTTAAAGGTGTCACATACCTTATAAATACTTTTCATATTTTCTTATTTTTTCATAGGTATCTCAATGTATTATTTCATTGTACTTGTTTCTGAGTTCTGCTATTCTTTTTTCCACTTGATCTAGTCTGTTGATGAAGATTTCAACATTTTTTAAATTTTATCTTGATATTTTTATTTCAAGATTTATGGCTTTTTTTTCAAATTACCTTTTTGCTAAATTTGTCACTAATATCCTGCATTGACCTCTTTAATTCATTGAACTGTTTCTCTTTATTCTCTTGGAATTCATTGAGCATTTTCAAAATCATTCTTTTGAATTCTTTATCTAGCATTTCACACATTTCAATATGTTTGAAATCCATTATCATAGAATTATGAACTTTAGTAAGTGTCATATTGCTTTGTTTTCTTTTTACATTTTCTGTGTTTCTATGCTGAGATTTGTGCATCTGTTTGAATGGATATCTCTCCCTTTTATGGGAGGGCTTTCTTAGTGGGTGGCCTTCTCCTGATGCTGTGCCTTAGGGTATTGGTTTGTTGTTCCTCTCAGCTGCTTCACATGCTAGAAGGAGGGGGTGAAGTTTGCAGAGCTTACACGGTGAAGACTTTCTCCATAGTTTTTGGGCTATACACTTCAAGAGCAGGAAAAATTCTGATGCTTCAGCATGTTAATGAACTAACATGTAATGTGGAGCTCACTAAGCAAAGATTCTCTCTAGAGCTTTCTGTGCTGCACACTTTGAGTTCAGGGCAAATATTGGTGTAGTTCCATTGTCTCCAGTTTCCCCAGTGGGTGTCAAGATGTGATGGAGATGCAAAGATCTGTGCTGGGAAGAATGGTTGTGGGTCCCATGTGACCTGCCACTCAAAATCCACATGTGACTTTTCACTCCCTTTCAAACTTCACTCTGTTAAGAAGTTCTTAAACCACCAATATTTAAGGGAAGAGTCTTCTCTCTCCACTGTATTAGATTCCAGCTTCCCATTGCATGGCAGCATACAAAAGGATGGATAATTCTATTTTTCAGGGAATAGGTGAAAGAGGGAGAGTTCCAGTGAGGTTCCACTAATGTAGAACTTGCATCTGGAAAGAAGGAGTGCAGGTTCATGCTACAGTTTATGGGTTTGTGCCAGAGTTGCTTCTTCAGGCCAAATTGACTCATAGGATAATATCCAATGAGCTAGAGAAATACAATTGGCACAGTATCCAGGGTCCCAGAGATAGAAGTATTCAGGGGCCTCTGATCCACAGACCAGTAAGCTTCGATAATAAGACCCTTCTCAAAATGGCTCCTGCTTATAGCTCCATGAGAATATGCAGGGTAATACAAATAATTTCTCTAGGATCAGCTCCCTACGCTATTCCCAGGTCTTGGATCTGTTTAGATACTATGTCTGCAAGGTACTGAATTCTGCACTAATGGAGCTTGCTGGAATTCCCCTTTCATCTGTTCCCTGACAAAGGGAATTACCTATCCCGTGTGCTGCCATGCAATCAGTGCTGGAGTGCTCTATTCCATTTACCAAAATCTGCATTTCTCTGAGTCTCTTTCTACTGTGGAATTCTGGCATTCCTCTGTGGCCACCCACCTGAAAAGTATCTACATATATGTTTTTTTGATTCTGTTTATTGGAGAAGCGACAAAAGATGGGTGCTTTTAGTCCACCACCTTGAATCCTCATCTTAATTGCCCAGTCATTTTAATTTTGACTTTACATTATATTGCAGTGGACTATTTTATGGATAACTCTTGAGCTATATGCAGAAGTTCTGTGATATTATTATTGTTGTTGTTATGATTTCTGTTGGCATTGAACTGTAGTATAGGTTCCTTGGCTATTCGCTTAGAATTGTTATTAGTTTGGCTTTGGCTGGGAACACCAACATGCTTAAGCTATTCCCACATATATTAAGTCCTGTATCTTCATAGTATGTTCTTATAATATTCACTTAATCATAAAATTGATATGAAAATACCCAAAGCTCTGAAGATGTTTACAATAATGGACTCTATAGGGAGTATGAAAGATAAATGAAAATTCAATTAGAAATTTGATACATTTGATGTGAAAGTCATAGCCTTCAATCTGTCAACAGATATTGGTATGTAGGACACTTTGCAATGTACTTTATGAGTATAAAGATGTGTATGACATGGATGTAGAGTCAAGAACACTGTAATTTAGTTTTGAAAATATGATATTTAGTATTATAGAATATGATATTATTATAAAGCAGAAGTTACTAAATGGGAAATGAGAGACTAACTACTGGGACTGATTCATTACCAAATGCATAAGAAAAGAGTTGTTTTGTGATCAAAGAAATGAAAACATGATTTAGAAATAATAATACAGAAGGACTTACAAATGAACCAAAAGACATTTAAATCAACCTAAGAGCCACTCTCCACAGTCAGTTGATTTTAATCACTTCTGTTTCATTGTTATGTTAATAGTACATCATAACATACATATATACACTAAGATGATAAATATATGAACTTTAGACTTTTTAACTGACATCTTGATATATAGATTGTGATCTAGGTCATTTATAATAATGTATCTCAGCAATTGGTTAAAGAACAGACTTTTGACATTGAAGCACTTTATATTGAAAAGTAAATGAGATACCTTTCTCATTGATTTTTATTATTCCTCATAAATGGGCTTGTGGTCTATTTCCCAAAATGCCCTTTCTAGTAAAGCATTACTGATGAGCATGACATGTAGCCTCCTCATTCTTGCATTTATTTGTTAATTTGCTCAATAAATCTTTATTCAGTACCTACTGTATTCCAGGAACAGTGCTAGGCATTGGGAATAAATTTCAGACTAGTATTTTCCCACAAGGAGCTTATTTTTGTCCTAAGCTGCCAACTTCTATAGCCCAGCCACTGAGACAGGTAGCAAACAAATATCTATAATTGTGTTAGGTCTATAAAGAGGTACAGAGCAACTTCCAAGTGTAGTAAAGAGGTGCCTTCAGGTTACTCTGAAGTTCAGGGTATTTATAAATGATTCAACCTTTGTCTCTTTTTCCTAGCATCTTACTGCTTTATTTGTTTTAAGAAAAGAGTATTCCAATCATTATTTAGATTTTGACTTTATACTATAGTGTAGTACTCTGCCTCCTTGAGAAAATGGCACTTAAACTGAGACTGGAAGGATGAAGAGGAGTTAGGTGAGGAGTTGTAGGTATGGATTGGGAAGAAAATTCCAGACAGAATGAACCATCATGAAGGGAGATCCAGCATGGTACACTGGGTGAACAGAAAGTGACTCCTCAGCTTAGCTGAACTTTAAAATCCGAACAACTTTTACTTCATTAAGTGTTCCTCACAATTGCTCAATCATGTAGTTTCTTAAAAATGAAACTTAGGGGGCTGGGATTGTGGCTCAGCGGTAGAGCGCTTGCCTCGCATGCGTGAGGCCCTGGGTTCGATCCTCAGCACCACATACAGAGCAATAAAATAAAGACATTGTGTCCATCTACAAAAAAATTTTAAAAAAAATGAAACTTAGGGAGCTGGGGTTGTAGCTCAGTGGTAGAGCACCTGCCTAGCGAGGCATGTGTGAGGCACTGGATTTGATCATCAGTACCACATATAAATAAATAAAATAAAGGTCCATCAATAACTAAAAAAATATATTAAAAAATAAAATAAAACTTGCAGGTTAAAGAAAGCCATGCCATCTTTCTACTCACTTTGTAAAGAGGGCAATAGATAATAAAATTAAATAGATGTCTGTATTTTTAAGGTATCACTCTTGGTCCCTGTAAATACTGTGAGGGACATACCATAGCATATCATAGGCAAACTTCTGTGCCCATTAAAAATAGTTTTGCTGTTTTATTGTATATCAGTCTACATATTTACTGAGAATCACCCAATTTGGAGACCCAAATAAAGTGGCCTAAGAATATGTGCTGAAACCAAATAATGATGTGCTACTTAGAATTCAGGCAAAGCTTCTTCATGTCCTTCTGCACATTATGTGCAGGATTCAAGAACTGAGTGAAAACAAGAACACTTTTAAGGGCTCTGTTCTGCTTCTTCCTCCACCAACCTCCACGCTATTGTGGAAGCAGAGAGAGGAGAATTGTGAATTGAGAGTGAGTACCAATATAGCATTTTTAAGTGCTTTTTTCCCTTAAGAATCGCTGGATCTAAGAGCTGAGGAAGAGAGAGAGTACAGGTGTGTAACCTTCCATTTATTCTTTCTCCAAAACCCCTTTGTGGTGTCTTCTCCTCCCTCCTGCCTTCTGATTTCATATTTAATGTATGACAAGGTAGAAAGAAAAAAAAAAACCTGTCAGTTCAGGATAAAAATAAACTAGTTCATAGCTGCCTACTTTCATTTCTTGGGGAAAATCTAGCATCTGTTATTAGATCAAGGGCCTACAAGGAAGAAGATATACATCAAAGAGCTGAGAACACTATAAAGGGTGATATTCATGGGCAAAACGGGGTCATGTGATTACAAGGCCCACGGATATCAGTAAAAACAGAAACTCATGGTAAATCTTTAATGGTTGAAATGTTAAAATTTCCTGTATCACCTCACTGGAGCCACAAAACAACCTATGGTGATTTAATCTTAGTTAATTGTATTTATTCAGACAAATTTCTTAAATTTCATCTACAATTAATTAAATGAAATAGAATGGAAAGCAGTTTACTCAATGTCTGGGGAATGCTTGATCTCTGAGTTAATGACATTTCCGGAATTCAGTTACCATTGTCTAATAATATAATATAAGCCATATACATAATTAAAAGTTTTGTAGCCACATTAAAAAATAAATAAAATCAATTTTAAGGGCACATTTTATTTTATTCAATATGTCCAAAATAGTTATCATTTCAACACATAATCAATGTGAAAATTATTGAGACTTTCACATTTTTATATTGTCTTCAAAATCTGATTTATATTTTATACTTAAAACACACGCCCAAATGAATGCTAAATTTTCATTAGAAATTCTTCATCCATTAATCTTATAGAAAATTTATGTTAAAAAATAGATTCAAAAGGAAAAAAGTGAAGAGGTCAGAAATTAAAGGAAAAGAAGAAATGAATAGGCAGAGCACAAAGAATTTGGAAGGCAATGAAACTACTCCATATATGTAAATATAATGTGATATTATTGTTAAATTTAGTGAAATTTAGCTTAAATCTGGCTCTGTAGTTGAGTGATAAAGTTTGTTCCAATGTGGCATCTATTTATAGTGAAATGCATCTTGGCTTGATGTGTAAATGACTTACAGCCTAACCTATGAGTATATACTGGAGTAATGAAATAGAGTCTCAGACAATCATAGCAGCTAAACCTTCAGTTACCAGCTACCAAAACATGACTATGTAAGACAGTTGTGAACTGCAGTCAATCAAATTGCTTCTGTGAGTCACCTCCTTTTCTCTAACTTTAAATATAACCTGCATGTGTGTTAGGGTGGGGCATTCTGAGCCAACCCCTTATGCAAATTGCTGCTTAGTTTTTGAATATTTTACTTGCTTAAATAAACTTTGTTAAATTAATCCATCTCAGTGTTTTTTTCATTAAAATAGTGAATATGTGTCCTTATATATTTGTCAAAACCCAAAGAATGTACATGGCCTAGATGAACCCTAATAAAAACTAGATTTTGGGTAATAATGATGTGTCAATGTTAGTTAATTGATTACAACAAAAGGATCACTTTGGGTGTTGTTAGCAGAGGGAAACTGGACACATTCAGGCCAGGAGTGAAACTTGTACTTAATTCAACTTTGCTTTAAAACTAAATCTGCTCTAAAAAATTAAATCTATTAAAAATTATGAATGGACCAGTGAATTCTCTCCTAAAACATTCATTCTAACTTCTATATCTGAGAAACTTCTTATATGATTTATGTAATGCAGTATATGGTTTAAAATTTGCATAATATCTTATGATTTTCAAAGATCTTTATTTGCTTTTAGTCTTGTTGACTACTATGAAAACTCCTCAAGGACAGAACTTTGCTTCTTAGACTGTGTTCATAAATTGTGCTTAATTTGTATCTAATTGTTTATCAGTTTCCCCACCTAGGATCTGAACAATTTTAAGACAGAGATTAAGTCTTCCATGAATATGTTTGTTAACTAGGAGAAAACAGATTCATATGACCAAGTTATTCCAAACATACCTATGTTTTATAATAATGAAACCAAACATGAGTTTTTAGATTAAATTAATTAAAACTAAATATAATTAAAATTCAGTTTCTTCATCACATTAGCCAAAATTAAATGTTCAATAGCCACATATAACTAGTGGCTACCATAGTATACAGCACAACTTGAAATATTATTTCAATTAATAATTGAAAAGCAGTAAAATGTATCCAATTTCAACATCTTTTTAAATTTTTTCTAATTCCAGCATATTATAAGGACATTTTCTTTTTCCATTCTATAAGTTTAGAAATAATGTGTAAGGATTTACAGAATGTTTTTAACCTACCAATTCATATGAACAATAAATTGCTGTCACCTCTCGTGTTTCTGAATTTGCAGTGACTCATTTCCTGGGACTCCCACCTTCCTGTCAAATTGGGCCATGGTGAAATCAGCAAAGATTCATTAGTATCTGAAATGACATCACCATTTTATGAAGCATTGTAGAACAAATTTGTTTTTGTGATTATGAAGGCATGCACTTTGAAATAAATCACTAAATTTTTTCTTAACATAAAGGTGCCAAGGAACATGTGGTATTCACATTCCTGAGTAAAATTCTATGTCTGTAACCAAAAAAATGATATTTCTCCTTTATCTGATTTCATCTCTTCTAGGAATCTGGTAGAATAAAAGTAGGAATAGATTTTCCTTAGCAATCCTTAGAGAATTAACATTTGTGATTACTAGTTTTACTTGGAGAAGTAGGTAAGGAAATATACATTTAAGCAAAGAAATTGCATTGTGAAATAAGTATTATTATACATTTGCTTCAGGGATCAACAGACCTCACTATAGAAAAAACTGGATGTCTGGATCAGTAGCGCATACAGTCTGAAGCCAAGTGCTAGGTGATGGTTTCTTTCTCCTCTTTCTATTCTGTTACAATTTCTAATGCCATGGCATCTCCTATCAGGATTCTGCAGACTTGGGCTAGACAGAGCAGTAGATGTCAGGCCATCTAGTTCACTTCAGAAAGCACTGATTAGAACAGAAAGACACTGATTTGTGTGCAGTACAGAACAAAAAGCACAGAGACATAACTCTTGACTTCAAAGAGCATTGCTGGTCCAAAAGTTGAGCACCCTAATGAAGGCAGGACATTACCAGTACACTTTTACATTAATATCTTCAAATTCTAGGCTCTAGGGGAAACTCATTTTTTTCTGCCTGCCTTTCTTATAATGAGGAATGGGAACTAAAATCCTACCTGATGTTCTAGCACATTAACTTCCATTTCTTGTGTCCTAAAAATTCTGAGCAGAATTGGATTAGAATAGCCCAGTCAGCATCCTTTATCTCTTGAGTTTACATTAAAATCTTTCCCAGGGACTTGAAGGGATCTACATTTTCTTGACCCTATCCCTCCAACTACATTTCTCTCTTGCTATATGTCTCTGAACATACATCAGTCTCTTGCTCTTCTCCATAGAAGAGCCCATGGCCTTTGAATTTTCTGTTCTCTCTGCCTGACATGTTCTTTTATGTAACTAAGTCTTTTTCATCAGTTATTTTTGTCTAATCAGACATCTCTTCAATAACAATTTATCTAACCATTTGGTCTAAACCAACCTTCTGTATCTCTAGTTTCTCTCTAGACTCCTTTATTTTCTTATTAATGTCGATTTGTCTCTTTCTGTATTGATTGATTGATAATTGTTTCTACTACTGGTATCTAATATCCTTAATAAAAAGAACTTTGTCTTATTTAGACTATTGTCCCTGCAAACTTAGTAAATATTTCATGAGGGGGTTTGTCTTAGTGTATTCAGGCTGCTATAACAAAATATTAAAACAACAGGAATGTATTTCTCACAATTCTGGAGGCTAGGAAGTTCAAGGTCAAGGCACCAGTAGATTTGGTGTCTAGTGAGGGTTCTCTACTTCAGAGATAATGACTTCTAGTTGTTTTCCTATGGTTGAAAGGACTTGCTCATTATCTTTGCCTCTTTTATAAGAACACAAATCCTTCCTCTACCTTCATGACCTAATCATCTTCCAAGTATCATCTTCACCTTCTAATACCAACATATTGGTGACTAGGTTTTAACTTATGAATTTGAGAAGAATATAAACATTCTCACCATAGATGTGCTCAATAAATATTTCTTGAGATAATTGATGTTTTGCTTGTCTATACATTCACTGCATGTGGTGCCCTGGATAAGTCAGATGATATATTTTATTATAGATTCTTCACTCATGAGATTTTTACCAAGATTCAACAAGATAGTATTTCTAAAAAATTAATGACAGTTGTTAAGTGTCACACAATATTATGTATTCTTACTACATTTAGCAGGACCTCCAAAAGGCTATTGGACTCCTCTAGTTTCATAAAAACCTACCATGTGCTTTGCACAGCAAAAATCAGCTGCTCACTCTCTACTTTTCAGCGATAATATGGAGGTTTTGGAGAAAGTATACTGTGAGGGTATCCCACCTCCATAGAAGTCCAGCAATGGCTCCATTGAAGAGAGAACAGGAAATTAGGATGCTTTATCATAGTGACTCATCCCCAAGGATGCTATCCATGGTCTTTTGTGAGTGTGTCTGTCTTTTGTGAGATGAAAATACTTATGAAATTCCCATACTCCTGTTTCAATAACTTCCTGCTTGCAAGATTTCTTTATATTTAGCCACTAGATTTTGTCAGCTTGGGCATTATTCAGCTTCTGAAAGGTATAAGTAAGAAAATTGAAAATGAAGGGCAGCCAGAACTACTTTTTAGATAATGACAGTAATGATGTGGTAAATTGGTATATTCTTCAAGGAAATATGCAGGGATATTTATTTCCAACAAGCCACCTTGTATTAAATGGGATATACTTAAAATAATCATGCAGCTCAGGTGGACGTGATTATCTGCAAACTAATAGCTATACAGAAAAACACGAAAATAGGATACCTAAATTCTACCTCTGAATCCCAACAATTTTCACATCATGTACAGGGAAGAAAATGAGGGAGTAAGTTATTAGCTTATAGTGCACATTAATTGCAAAGTCACTAAAACCTTTCCATTCACTTCAACTGATGGTGGTACATAACCACGTGCTAATAAACAGAGGAGAAGCAGCTTGCTGTGTACAGTCGCTCCTTAGTAAGGTTAACAAACTACATTAACCATTCACTCATCTGTAACTCGTAATTAATCACTCCTTGAAAATTACATTGTATAATAAATGAGGACAGACATGATTCATTAAAACTTCTAATTAATTCTATTTAATACTATTTCATAGTTCATTGATAAGTGCTGAGAGAAGGATTATACTGTAGGATATTTGATGCATTGCTGCTGAAGAAGTAAATAGGGGGAACATTATCTAAAATGAAACATGAATACTTGCAAATGAAAATGTCAGATGTTTATCACTGCAGCGCCTGCTTCTGTTCTCCAGGGTCTTTCAGCATTACCAGTTGAAAACTCCATTTTCAGGACTGTATCAATTGGTTGTAAAAGCTCTTCTGGTTTCGAACTTGATGCTCGGTATCTGAGGTTGGGAAATAGCTGAGTCTATTTGGTTTTCCTAATAAATGTTGATGGCTGTTTTGCTAGCTAATGGCAAGACTGTTGTTAAGCAGGTGTTTACACATTTGGGGAAAAATCATTTGTATAGGAAGACAAATACTTAACAGGAAATTATGGTTTGGGGGTCATTTAATTGCATTGTGTGTATGTGTGTGTGTGTGTGTATGTGTGTGTGTGTTAAACTAGACATTAAAATGATAGGTATATTAGTGTCAAGAAAAGTCCTGTGCATTAACTGTAATGCACTATTTTTCAGATGTGAAGAGTCAAACCATTTAACTGCACAGTTTATAATCTGGGCTGAGAAAGCAATCATAATTTCAACTAAGTAAAAAATTATGATTTAAAACTTAATTATGGAAAGTACATTGTTAACTTTTTCCTTCTTATTTTGCCAACCACAGAGTATCCAAAATGTGTTTCAACAACCACTGATGTTTCTATAACATAGATGGTGAGAACTTGGAGAGGAAGAAGTCAGTCACACATGCAAAAATTTATACCCTAAATTTATGAAGAATTCTTACAACTTAATAATAAAAAGGTAAGCAATTCAATCATAGATTTGAAAAGACACTTCAAAAAAGGAAAGGTACAAATGGCAGCAAATGCATGAAAAGATGCTCCAGATCATTAATCATTGGAGAAATCATAATTGAAACCATAATAAGATACCAATCCTTATCTATTAGACTCATTAAAGTTAAAAAAACTACCAATACCAAGTGCTGACAAGAATGTGGCATGCTCATATGTCACTCACAGGAGCACAAAATAGTAAACCACCTTTGGAAGCATTTAATAGTGTTTTAAAATGATAAGCATGCATCTGCCATACATTCCAGCCATTCTACTCCTGCATATTTATAGAAGAGTAATGGAACACTTGTCCGGACAACTAATGGCACATACATGTTCAGATAACCTTATTAATTAGGGCTCAAATCTATAAAGAAGTCAAATGCCCATTAACAATCTACCAGATATACCAATTTGTCATATATCCATGTAATAAAGTACTATCCTGTGAGAAAACCAAAACTAACAACTCAATGTGATGGGGAAAAAAAGCCGGACACAAAAGATGTAAGAGTATATGAAAATATATAAAATATAAACTAATGATAGTAATGAAGAGCAGATCAAGCATTACCAGAGTGTGAACAAAGACAAGTGTGGATTACAAAGGAGCCCAGGGTACCTTCCGGAGGCAACAGAAATGCTCTGTATGGTAAGTGTTGAAACTCATCAAATTTTGTGCTTTAAGTGGATGCAACTTATTGTCAGCAGGTTAATCTTTAATAAAGTTGATTTTTGAAAGGAGTTATAAATCTCATTGATCTATCTCCCAATCAAAATAATAAAATTCATAGTAAATGATTACTTTGAACTTTGATTGAATTCCAGCTACATAAATAGCAGGTGAGATGGAGAAGGGACAGGGAGGAAGCAAGTTCTGAAGAACACCAAACTATTTTCTGGTCTTGAATAAATGGACATCTAGTCACCATATTTCATTCTTCAAGGAAAGTGATCCTGCATTTATTTCTCAAAGTGAATTACTTTTGAAAATGCTACAGTAAATTGTGCTCCTAAATGTTACTCTTCCCTGGTGTTTACAGAGGAACTCAATGATGGAGTCTTTGCCTTATAGTTTAGGCATCTGACCTATTTCTTGTATTGGCTTCTGCCTGACAAAAACAAAACAAAAAAACTACAGTTTTCAGACTTTGACATCCCTGCACATGTTTTGACATGAGAAGAGAGAGGGTTGGACTAGCTACTGATTTTTAAACTGTTTCTGGAAGCATGAGGATCCTTGGGAGTGTGTCAAAATTCACCAGGGTCTATTAAGAGGAAGGAGAGGGCATGGAGTGGCCATTCCAAGTACTTACTGGGCCTCCAGTTTTTATTTGAAAGGTATCTATTGCTAGAAAAACATTTCTTTAAATGTCATAATTCAGACTTTGGTATGTGTAAGCTTCTTTCTAACCCAGCATTATACAAGTCAGTAAAAAGTTCATAAAAACACATATCTTCATTAGCACCTTTGTCCATATGTTAGCATCATGGTGGAAAATGAACTGTTTTAACTAATTTTATTCTTAATCATATCATCAAATTAAATTAACATTTTCCTGGAAGAAAAGCAGATAGTCTCAGAGTTCTCAGGCAGAACACTTTAAAGGCAAGATTTTTGTCATTCTCAAAGTCAAAGCTGGTGCTCATGAAAGCCTGGTATAAATGCGTAGCAAATAAGAAAGGCAGTAAATCTTACATGATGCTAAATTATTAACTTGACCTATTTTTCTCTCTTTATAGAACTGACCTTTAGTGGACTGGATTATCCACTCATTTTCAATTAAGTTTCCATATGGAAAATTGAAGCTGACCCTGCTACAATTAGAAAACTACACGGAATGAAAGGAGTCATAAATATTGCGAACAAAATTGTATTTTTATGCATTACATACTTAGATTTTTTTCCAGCCAGGAAAAAAGGGGGAAAAAGAAGAAAAAATATGTAGTTGTTATGCTGAATAAAATGGCAATCAACTAGTTACCCAAATAATTATAAACTACCCTACACTAGAGGTTTTATTTGTTCCAGTGACTTGGATAATTGATGTAGTTTCCCTGTGTAGAGTTTGAAGATATTTTATTTAATGTTAAGTATTTTAACAAAATTTGTTATTGAGAGGAGAGGCAAAACTGTAAAAAAAGATATTAGCCTCAAAGGAAGTAAATCTGGCTTTTCAACTGGAGTCTACCTTTACTAACTTGGGAAACACATTTAACTTTCCTGGAACTCATTTATCTTTAACATGGGAATGATAATACTTCTGTTTTGGGGGAGTGGTCAGAATAAAAGAACATAATAGATGAGGTAGGCTTTATAACTGATGTGTCAACATTAAGTTTCATACATGTGATAAAATAATTCTCACATATGGCTTCTTAGATTTCTAGTCAGAGTGTTTGGAAAATACTTCATCAAAATTGAGTGGATACTAAGGTATTCTTTAAGTATAATGCCTTAAATGCACAACAGGAATAATGGTATTATTTGTCCAGGCTCAACATAGTCCCCCTCCCTGGCCTGCAGCAGGACCAGCCCAAATCTATACAACTCTCAACTTCATCTTTCCCATTAGTGAAACAGAGAAACAGATTCAAAGGGAAAAAGCTCCCTTCTTTCCCCAAAATATCACTTTTTAAAAATTTTATTCTTTTTATCTATACATGACAGTGGAATGTATTTTGACATATTTATACAAACATGAAGTATGTCTTATTCTAACTAGGATTCCAGTCTTGTGGATGTACATGATATGGAGACTCACTGTGGTGTATTCATATATATATATATGAAAGTTGTGTTAGATTCATTCCACTGTCTTTCCTATATTTAAGTCCCAAAATGTTATATAACTTTTCCCCACGGTTTTATGCAATGCACTGTATGTCATTACAAACACAAACTTAAAAGGCAGTGAGATGCGTTGGTTCAGGTGTCCTGAGGTGACAGAGGTCAGCAAGTAAGTAGGCCTTGCTAGTACAAGCCTGTAACCAAAGGATTCCTTGTCTGTAACAACCTCTTGCTTCTCTGTGTGAGATGTGTGGATTTACACAGCCATACGAAAACAAAACAAACAAAAAAAAACCCTTCAGTTTTCACAAAACCACAACAGAAGAATTAGGAGAGTGTTAAATGTATTTTGAGCAGTGGACAACTTTCTCTGAACAAAAAGAAAAATATTTGTCTGAGTATCTATTTCACTGCCTGAATTTTCACAAGCAGAGTTTTTCAAATAGTTCAATTTGAAAGTTTGGGAGGATTCTGGGTTTAACTTTTCTGGCTTAGGTTTCAAGTATTTCCTTGAACTAAACAATTGTGATTATTTGTCTTCTTTTCATAACAACAGACTATAGCTGGGCCACTCATTAGTTTATTGCTTCTCAATTCCAAATTCCCCCTTTGTTGCCTGATTTGTAATAATGGATTTTTACCCTTTAAGCATTTCTCCTTTGCATTGGGCATGTTAAACATTGTCAGTAGACGGCAGCAGAGGGAAGTGAAAGAGAAAGGGACTCCTCCTCTTTTGGGCTCTTTTGGTGTTTTTTCTTATTCTTGCTCTAAGAATGGCAATAGCATGTTTGGTGAGGAGAGTCAATAGTGCTTTTCTCAACTGTGGCACGCAGGCCCTAGGGTGAGCTGGAAACTCCCGTTTAGTAATCTCCCTACTGAGACCTTCCAAGGTAGACTCTCTGTTCTCCATACTTTGCGCCACTCAGTCAACAAGTAAGCTTCTGATACAGCAACATCTTTCCCATGCCTCAGCCATGCCAGGATGTTACTTCTCATGGCTAAGACACAGGAACTGTGTACCCCAGGTCTTGTGCCTTCAGGGGAAAAGAGAGCTATGATGCCCTAATTCTATCCATATATTACCTACCAGCTTTGTTCCACCTGCACCCTGAAGGAGCTTCCTGCTTGAATCAGCTGTGTCCAGGAACTCTAGTTAAAGTTTTCACCATTCAGTTTGCTGCAACATAACTGCTCTAATAAGATCCAAATCCAAGACTTGGAGAAGCACCCTCACCTTCCAAGTTTGTTCTTCCCTTGGGTAGTCTCCTTCAACCTGGGATATTGTTTAGTTTTCTTTAGACCTTTATAGTTACTCCCCTGTTATATATGATAATTATTTATACTAAACTTTCCCAATTCAAATTGCTGTGTGATTTCTGTTTGGCCACCCTGACTGATACAGAATTGGCATGGAGATGGAAAATATACTAAGGATAAAGACTTGTGAAGGCGTGATTTTGGAACGGGTTTGTTTTGATATAAGCACAGAGCTGAGCTCTTTCTAATAGAAAATAGGATGCCCGGAGTCCATGGCATGTGGGGATGTCATCATTAATGAAATTATCACTAGTGTAGATAGTGATGACATGTGAACTGTAGCAAGTGCTTTGGGAGCCTAAGAGACTTAGGTCCATTTGACAATAATAGCAATAATGACAACTGCAAGGATGTGGCATGGGGTGGATATTTTTGAGAGTCCTTGAATATATGCAAAAAGAAAAGAGGAACCTCAGGTCCCTTAACACTCAGCTCAAATCACAGTATGAGAACTAGACAACTTCCATGCTAGCCCTAAATATTCTCTAATATCTTATAGCCTTAGAGCTGTAAGAAATCAAACATGAAATTTAGTTGTACACATTGCTGCATTATAACAATAGTTGAACTTACATGTCTTTTCAGGTTTATCATCTAAATATTAGAACATTTATTGGGAAATAATCATATCTTGAATCTTTGAATGTGGACATGTGGTAGGGATGAGGGAAAACACTTGTTAATTGTTAATTTTGGCTATTCAAGTCATTCTGAGCTTTTCTTACCAGTGGAAATAACTTGCTCTCCAAAGTCCAAGGAAATCAGCCTTCCTAGCATGAAAGGCCTGTGATAAGGCAGGTGTGGTGGTGCCTACCTAACCAGCTACTTCGGAGGCTGACCAGGAGGATGGCCAGTTCCAAGCTTGCCTCAGCAACTTAGTGAGGCCCTATCTCAAAATGAAAAAAAAAAAAAAAAAAGATAAGCAAATAAATAAAGGGTCAAGGATGTAGCACAGTGGTAAAACACCCCTGAGTGCAACCCCCAATACCAATACCACCCCTGGGTGCAATCCCAAATAAAACCTATGATAACCTCACTGGGGAAAAATGAGTTTTCTTCCTCAAAACATGCCACAAGCACATTTTATTGCTAGGATCAGATATCACTGGGTTATGGGGTACAAGAACACATTACATCCCAGGAGGAAATACTTATATACTAAGAGATTTACAAGACTTTTCTAATGTACATCAGTAGAAAGCTGTAGAAAATGTTTGGGAACATATTCAAAGGATTTCAGACCAAAGATGATAGATTACAACACTTGATTGGGCTGAATTCATTAATGGGGTGCACTTACCAGAGATAGTGGGTTTGTTTGATGTGTTAGCTCATGCAGCTGTAGGCTCTAACAACTTCAGAGAAACTTGGATTCAATGGTGGTCTGTAGTTAATGAGAGTGAGTTTCCAGGGCACTCCTGATATGATGTGGAAAAGAGAGTCCATGCTTTGGAGAGAATCTGAAATGATGCCCTGGGCTGATCTAATGCAACATGTACACCTACTTGCCCTCGACTGTTCCATGAGGGAGTTTATAAATCACGTCCTTCATCTAAACATTAAAAAATATGTTAGTAGGGAGAAGACTCATATCCTTGAAAATTTGTGTGGCTGCTCTCTTTATAAGTGAGGCTTTACTGTAGATGTGGGCTCCTTAATCTTAGTGGTGCTGAGGGGAACCTTTAGGGATAGAGGCCAAGTAGCAGTACTTAATCACCACAGAGTAGGTAGCATACCTACTCCAGGGACACATGAATATACCAGTCATAAACACTTCCTAGCTTGCAAAGATATTTTGTTTCTGGACACAAAACTAGAGGAGTATCTTACTAGAGTGTTGCTAGATCCATTAAACAGAAAAACTCTTGCTTTGGTAGCTTAGGGCCACCAGAGTTTCCCCAGTGGATAGTCAGTTTTACAAAATGGGTACAGATCGTGCTCCATATTTGTGCTCAATTAGCATGTCCACTGATAGGCGTTGTCATTGCAGGAGAGACCTTATCAACCAGGTGGATACAACAACTTCCTCAATGGATATCAGTCAACTTCTTTTTTTTTTTTTAATATTTTTTTAGTTGTAGATGGACACAATGTCTTTATTTTATCGCTTTGTATGTGGTGCTGAGGATCGAACCCAGGGCCTCACGCATGTGAGGCAAGCGCTCTACCGCTGAGCTACAATCCCAGCTCCATCAGTCAACTTCTTGCCATAGCCACCCAGCACTTGATCAGTGGGCCCAGGAATAAAGTGGCAATGGTGGTAGGGATGGAAGCATTGTATGCGGCTCATAAATGTGGACTTATTTCCCCAAGGTTGACCTAATACAAATTAGGCTAAGTATCTGATTTGCCAAAACACAATGGCCAGCAGGGATCTGTAGAAATTAGACCATCTCCTAGAGACAAGAGTCAGCCAGCTCTTTGTATGTTGGTGGTTATAGAAGATTTCTTCTGTCAGAGAAGCAACGAAGATCTCTTCTCATAACAATATTGTGAGGACCACTTTCCACCGACTCAAAATATGCTTTCTCTACAATCATGACATTCTGCATAACATTGCAGTTCATGAAATAATCTCTTCATAAAGGAAGGGTAAATTCATTTATCACACACCCCATTACTTGAAAGTGTCTCTCTTAATTAAAAGATGAAATACTTGTCAAATTATGAGACTTAGTGGAGACTTAGTGTGATGCCCACTGGGAGAGATATTCTGAAAGAAAATAAATTAAAAAATCTAGTGCATACTTTGTATGAAAGACCATTACATATGCTGTTTCCTCCACAGCCAATATATATACATTCAGGAATTAACATATGGAAGGAAAGGAGCAAATTTCACTATTAATCCTAATAATCTACTTGCAGGATCTTTGCTTCTTGTTCTGGCAATTTTGAACTCTGATGGTTCAGAGGTCTTAGTTCCTAAGGGGAAATGCTTATCCCACAAAATACAGAAATGGTTCCGCTGAACAGGTAGATGGGACCATAAGCTGGTTATTCTGGGCCCTTGATGTCACTCAGCCAACAGCTAAAAAACAAAACAAAACAAAAGGATTACTGTAGTAGCCAGAGAGATTAATCTTGATTTGATCTTGATTAATAAGGGGAAATTGGTTTGCTACTAGGCTGTATTAAACCCAGTGAATTCTTTCATGTGTCTCAGTTTTCCATGTTCAATAGTGAATGCTAGGATAAAAAAATGCAAAAGCCAAAAAATGATGGCTGTGAACTTGGATATTTTAGGAATGAAATTCCTAAATGGGTGAAGAACTTTGACCAACTAAGGTTGAGAGTGAAGGAATTGGAGGATGGTTGGTGGAAGGAGGAAGCAGTAGATATCAATTATGGCTTTGTGACCAATTACAGGAATGAAGGCTGTAGTAGCCTTGAATATTTTATCTTTGATTAGTTATACATATGTGTTTATTAGAATATGATGAACATTTTTCCTCTTCTTATTGTTTTATATACAAGCTGCTAGAGATTAACTTTGAAGCTTCATATTTAGGTAAAGAATATTCAGTGGGACTAAAACTGAATTTGAGGAATAGTTATTATAATCTGTTATTATCTGACGAATCAAAGAGAAAAAAATTAATAATTTTTACTGAGTTGAGTTTGAGGGTAGAGAATATCTAAAATTTGCTGTGAAAGAACAGGTTCAAATACTAATTTTTAGTAGTATGGTTCTTCATAAGAATGTCATACCAAATTGGCTTACCAAGAATATCTTTCAAACTACATTTCCAAATTTTTATTAATTTATAAAATTTAATGTTGCTACTCACAATGATGCAGTTACATATTTTATCATTTGTCTATGGTTTTTATGTGTGACTTAATTTTATGTTCTATTGGAAGGGAAGGTAGGAGCTGAAGTACTCCATGCAGAAACCTACTCTAGAACCATGTGATTAAGCATGTCAAATATCTTTATCAAAATATATACCAGAAAATGTATGTATCAGTTTACATGAAATCTCCACAATAGATTGTGTTATACAATAATCCAAGAAGCTTGCTTTTCCAATCCTCAGTAACTCTCTAGGTTTAGAGCTATGTTTGATCATGGGTCTACCTGTGGAAATTCTTTGACTTGTCGTAAGCAACAGAATGTTGATCTGACCCTTGAGTTTGTGTTGCAGTGAAACTTTCTCTAAAGGATCTGCAGGATCTGCAGACTTTCATGAGATTACAAACTCAAATTGGATAACCATATTTTTGGTTTTGCTAATACATATTAGTATATTTGGTAGAATTTGGAGAGAGACATTCTGGTAACAAGGTTTGGAAAAATGTAGATAGTCTCTATTCTCCATCTACCTCATATGGACAAATATAATCAGTCTTCACCTTAATTACTTGAAAACTGTGAATAATCAAATTGGCCAAATTCATTTCATGTCACATTGAGTCAAAGACATGACTGGAGACTCCTGTTAGTTATATGTTAATCTCAGTTGCTAATTAGAAAGTTTTTGAGCTCCTCCAGAGTTGAGAAACCAGTATGATAATGAATACAGAGATAAGTGTGTGAGCCTTTTTTTCTCTGAGAATCTTTAATTGTTGACATAAAAATGTCAACATAGAGTGATATTCAAGATAATAAAAATATTTAAATAAATGTTGAATATAATCTACTATTAAATGATGCTTTTTGTTTGCTGTTTTACTTAACTTTGGCTTCTGACTCTCAAGCAAATTTTACACTTAGAATCTTTTCAGCTTTGGGAGATTTATAAAACCAACTATCAAAGCTTAGAACCCCTACCTGTATCTGCTTCCTGTTAAATCGGTACAGCAGTTTCAAAGTACATACTGGTACTTTTCTGCTGGTGCGGTGAATTTCTGATTGCTTCCTTAAGACAAAGTTTCATGATTAAGCTGCAGAAGCTGGTTGCATGGGGTTGAATCAAAGCTCTGGCTCACCTAAATAAGTTTATGTCCTAGTTTCTGTCCTGTTGCTACAATAGAATACTTGAGACTGGGTAATTTATAAAATTACCCAGAAAAGAGGTTATTTAGCTTACAATTCTGGAGGCTGGAAACTTCAAGATTAAGTGACCACATCTGGCAAGGGCCTCATGCTGCACCAAAAGATGGTAAAAAAAGCAGAAAGGCAAATGGGCACACACAAAAGAGAAGCATATGTGCAAAAGAAAAAGAGAGACAGAAACAGAAAGAGTGGAATACTGCCAGACTTGCTTTTTACCAACCAACTCAAGCAGTAACCAATTCACTCCTGGGAGAGTGATGACCCACTCCCACAGGAAAACCATTAGTTCCTTTCAATGACCTAATCACCTCTTAAAGGCTCTTACCTCTGGCTCTATGAGGAATTAAACCTCAACAGGTGTTTTGGTGGATATGATCACCTCAAGCTATCGTGGGTTATTAGTTGCCTTGTGACCCTAGAGAAAGTTACTTAACCTCTCAATCTTTCGATTTCATCATCAGTAAAATGGGGATAATAACAGTAGTTACTTCATAGAGCTGTTGGGCATAATAAATGAAATACCTTAAGTATAAATTAAAGAAATTCTGGTATAGATTAAGTGTTCAACAACATTATTTATGCTATCTTACTAGTTCTTAGCTTACTTGTTAACACTGGTGAATCTTTATATTCTACCTCCATTATTCCCAGCTCAGTTCTAAACTCCGAAGGTAAACTGGAGAAAAAGGAAAATCTCTGTGAAGTTCCAAAAAGCTATGAAAGTAATAGTATGTATTACATGTTGTATTTGCTCCCACCAGACCCATCCTGCCTCTCCCTCATTACAGAGCAGCCTGTGGCAAGGTAGAATTGCTCTCACCCAAACAACGTTCTTCTTCAACCTATGCCCAAGCCAATTAGCATATGGCTCTCGTCAGGAAGGTTGGTCCAGGGATGGTCCAACAAACATAAAGCTCATTGATTGTGGGAAACAGTGTTCCCTGTCCCACCTCTAAATTAGAAATAGTAGCGGTGATTTCACTGATGGAGTCATCCATTTTGCAATTGAAAAGGAAGCCAGCTTTCACACGTAGCTGGCAGAAGGAAAAGCAGCAAGAATTACAGAAAAGTGGAGTCATGTCCTGATCATACCTGAAGCTCACTCCCTCTGCTTTTTGCATTTTTTAACCATGTGCTGTGATCAAATTCCTCTCTCTAATGGTCTCAGTGCTACTCTTGCCCCCACTGACACCACTCAATGAACACTGTTCCTTATGTGAAGATCAAATGGATTTCCTTCCTTTTTTAAAACTGTGCATATTGTTAAAATCATGCGGAATTCAAGATTCATATTCATCAGATTCATAGTTTTCTTCTATAGCATTTTCCTCCCCTGTAGTTTCTGATTGCTTTGCTTTTTTCTCAGGAGATGAAGTCTATATCTTTCTCATCCTATCTCTTCTAACATTTCTTGTTCATTTTGTAGCTTTCTAAAATCCTTTTCTTCTTCTTAAAGGTATTTTGGTTAGAGCCAACTGACTTACTGATCTAATGCCCTGGTTAATTTACCAAATATTTAAAATATTGAATAGCTAATTTTCAGGGAATTTTGTTCCTTTTATGAAGGCTTACTATTTTTTCTTTTCTTGTTCCCATCCTGCCCTTGATTTTGCTGTTATCATTTTATGAAGGAATGAATAAATGGACTTTCCTATTAACACTATTTATTGGCTTCTCTATTTGTGTGAACTTATGTCG